>BOPN01000581.1:132500-135000 GCA_017312705.2 Penaeus japonicus | reverse complement strand
ATGATAATTTTTGGGGAGCATTTAACTTTTACTTCAGATAAAATGTCTGCAGAAACTTTCGTGAAAGAGGCTAAGCTGATGGGTCTTGAGGATGCGGTGGCTATTGTAGATTACGTGAGCAAACGTCAGGCGGAGGAGCGAGAAATACGAGCGAGCCAACGTGAGCGTGAGAAAGAGGAACGAGAAGAACGGGATAGGCAGCGAGAACACGAGCTGAGGATGCAGCAGTTGAAGATGGAGGAAGAGGAGAGAATTCGCCGGCATCAGTTGGACATGGCTCGTGCGCAGACGGAGACGAACGGAAGCTCCCCTGCCCAGGCATCAACCTTGCCGCACATCCGGTTACCTGCGTACAAAGAAGGTGAGCGAATCGAACCATACGTTCAGAGGTTTGAAGATCTTGCTGATCTCTATCAGTTAGATGAAGCCGCGAAGAAGCTTCACTTCCAGAGTCTATTTGATGGGAAACCTTTGGAAATCCTCCATCGTCTCGACGCGAGCGACAAAACGTACGCGTCAATGAAGTCGGCGTTGATGAGGGCGTACGGGTTGACGGTTGACGACGCGAAACTTCAGTTCAACCGGGCGATGATGCAAGATAAGGAGACTGCCGCTCAGTTCCTGGTTCGCTTGACAAGCTACCTTGATCAGTGGCAGGAGAAGGATGGGACGCCTAACTCCAAGGAAGGTCTAAAGGATTTGATGATACGTACTCAGCTAGAAAAGTCGTGCCCTCAGGACCTCGTGGCACAGTTCAAGATTCACCAGATCAAGACAGCAGAGCAGATGGCTGAGAAGGCAGATGCCCACTTTTCTGCATATGGGTATCACACTCGTAAGCAGTGGAAAAAGCCGGCCTCTTCAATCGGCCAGCAACAGAAAGAAAGGCAAGAAATACCTTTGCAGCAGCAACAGAAGTTTCAACCTACCCTTAATCACAAGAATCAGTATTTGCAGACGAAAGCACAGCCGAATATACCACCCCAGCAACGGCACAAACATCCGTGGCGAGCGGTGAATCAGGAAACTCAAGGTCACCGACAGAAAGGTGCGGCCGCCCGTATGAGTGAGGAAGGTGAAGCGCCCTATTTTCCCGAGAAGTCAGAAGTTAAAGACATTTCCCGGGTACACAACATATGACTATCTGCCACCTCTACAGATCATGCGAAGCAGAACTCTCTCCTCGTTCAGTCAGGGTCAGTAGGTGGTGTTCGGGTAAGTGTTCTCCGAGACAACGGTTCGTCGGGGTGTGTTATTAAACAAAGTCATGTCCTACCACAACAATATACCGGGAGGAGAATTAATGTTAAAATGATTGATGGATCTCTGGTTAATGTCCCAGAGGCAACCATACACGTAGAGAGTCCGTTCTTTACAGGGCGAGTTACAGCAGCCGTGATGGTCAACCCGATCTTCGATGTCGTCATCGGAAACATCAAAGGGGTGAGGAATAGTTGTGCTGCTGATGCTGCAACGCAAACTGGTGCTGCGGCTGTTACGAGAGGCATGGTGAAAATGAAGGAAGAACTTACTCCTCTGACGTCGGTAAGTGATCTGGTAAATTGCCAAGATATTGTACAGGAGCAAGAGAGTGATCCCTCGTTAGAATCGGTGCGAAGGAAGTTGACGGAGAAGTCACTAAGTATGTCACATGGGGAAGAATCGTGTTTTATTGTGAAAAACAAGAGGATCTACCGGAGGGTTCTGACGCAACATGGAGAGGAGCGTCTTCAGTTCGTCGTTCCTGCGAGGTATCGTCTTGCTGTTTTCCGGCTGGGTCACCATTCTGCTCTCGGAGGTCACATGGGTCAGAAGAAAACGCTTGACCGCATTCAAACGGAATTCTTTTGGCCTGGCATGGGTCAGGAGATTGCCAGGTTAGTTCGCTCATGTGATATTTGCCAAAAGACTAGTGACCGCGGACGCGTGAAACCTGCACCACTGAAGCCTATGCCGCTGATCTCCGAGCCTTTCGAGAGAGTCGCCGTGGACATCGTCGGACCAATCCACCCGAGGGCGAGTGATGGATCCAAGTACATCCTCACGCTCGTGGATTTCAGTACGAGATGGCCAGAAGCAGTGCCACTCAAGAATATAGATGCTGTTACCGTCGCCGAAGCCATGGTGGAAATCTTCTGTAGGATCGGTATTCCCAGAAAAGTATTGAGTGACAGAGGGACACAGTTCACCTCTGCGATGATGGAAGAAGTGCTTCGTTTGTTGTCGATAAAGGGACTAAGAACGACTCCATATCATCCGATGTGTAATGGTCTCTGTGAAAGATTCAATGGCACGCTGAAGAGAATGCTCAGGAGGATGGCAGCAGAGCAGCCGAAAGAATGGCCACGCTATATTGCACCGCTACTGTTCGCGTATAGAGAAGTTCCAAGTAAAGGCTCTTTAAAAGTTTCACCCTTCGAACTTGTGTATGGAAGAGCTGTGCGAGGACCCCTTCAAATTTTGCGGGAGCTATGGGACGACAATGCAGAGGACGCAGAGG
>BOPN01000581.1:120000-122500 GCA_017312705.2 Penaeus japonicus | reverse complement strand
AGGAATCCTGCGTCTCGATACGATGACTCCTTCTCCCTCGCGCCTCCTCTCCTCTCTCGCCCTCGCCCCTTCGCCTCTCCGTCTCCTACATTTCCTCTCTCCCTCTCGTGCTATCCTCCTTCCCTGCCTCTTCTCTCTCTCACTTCTCCTTCCTCATCGCTCACTTGCTCCTTCTTACCTCCATCTCATCTCTCTCTCTCTCTCTCTCACTCTCTCTCTTTCTCGCCGCCTCCCTATCTCCTCTGTACATCCCTTCTCCCTCTCTCTTTTTCGCCTCTCCCTGTCTCCTCCCTTCCTCTCACCTTTCCCTTCTATCCTCTCGCCCTTTCTCCTCCTCGCCTTCCCCTCTTTCGCTTCTCTTTGTTCTCGCGACACCGCCCAAGCCCCCAGGTTGTCTCCAGGCGAACTCGCCCCGATACCAGTTTCGATTCTTGTTGTTGTTGTGTCCTTTGCGTGAGTGAGTGAGGGTGTGCGCGTGTGTGTGTGTGTGTGTGTGTGTATGTATGTATGTATGTATTTATGTATGTATGTGCGTGTGTGTGTGTGTGTGTGTGTGTGTGTGTGTGTGTGTGTGTGTGTGTGTGTGTGTGTGTGTGTGTGTGTGTGTGTGTGTGTGTGTGTGTGTGTGTGTGTGTGTGTGTGTGTGTGTGTGTGTGTGTGTGTTAGAGGGTACGTGGGAGACATGCTCTTGGTCGAGGAACGTATTGTAACACCCTTTGTTGAATAGATAATGAAAATTAAATAGTAAATGGAACTCAGTTTCCATTCTAACTCCACCTTTTAATTCGATTTATTTCCTCCCATTTTATGACATTTCTCACTTTTCACTTCGTCTCTCCGTATTTTTCCATGGTGCTTTTCTTTCTTCGTTTTTTTTTCTCCTTTTTTTGTTCGTCTTTTGTTCGGTGATAAAAAGGGTGAAATAACAATAATGATATTGATGATAGTAATGGTAATGATAACGAAATGATAGTAATAGTGATGATATTTTTTATAAAAAAAATAATCATGATAATGATATTGATAATTATGATTATGATGATACCTACTACTGACAACAGGGATGAAGATGATAACAACAACAATGATACTGATAATAGAGATAACGATAATGATAATGACACTATCAATTAGAATAACATTGATTATAATGATAATGATGAAATGGTAATGATCATTATGATAATAAAGACAACAATAATATTAATACTTATGATAATAAAAATCATCAAGAAAATGATAATAATGGTAATAATAATTACGACAATTGCGATAATACTGATGACACTAACAATAGGGATCCGGCCTGTATCATCGTGTGCTTGGACGGGGCTCGATCTGCCAACCACGGGGTTGTAAGGCTGACGCGCTACCACTGTACTAGCACGACGACTACAAAATTGTTGATGATGTTCATAATAATGACAACGACAATAGTTATAACGAAACTAACAATGTTTAGGAATATGATTAATCCACCACCAACATCAAAATTGATGATACTGATAACAATATGAATTATAATATAATGATACAAACTATTGCAATAACAGAGTTAACAAATAATAACAGAGCAGATCAGCAAAAACAATGCAATGAAGGAAATTCACCAGGTGATTATCTTAAGGTGATTATCTTAAGGTGATTATCTTAAGGTGATTATCTTAAGGTGATTATCTTAAGGTGATTATCTTAAGGTGATTATCTTAAGGTGATTATCTTAAGGTAATTATCTTAAGGTGATTTTCTTAAGGTGATAATCTTAAAGTGATTATCTTAAGGTGATTATCTTAAGGTGATTATCTTAAGGTGATCATCTTAAAGTGATTATCTTAAGGTGATCATCTTAAAGTGATTATCTTAAGGTGATTATCTTAAGGTGATTATCTGAAGGTGATTATCTGAAGGTGATTATTTTAAGGTGATTATCTTAAGGTGATTATCTTAAGGTAATTATCTTAAGGTGATTTTCTTAAGGTGATCATCTTAAAGTGATTATCTTAAGGTGATTATCTTAAGGTGATTATCTTAAGGTGATCATCTTAAAGTGATTATCTTAAGGTGATTTTCTTAAGGTGATCATCTTAAAGTGATTATCTTAAGGTGATTATCTTAAGGTGATTATCTTAAGGTGATTATCTGAAGGTGATTATTTTAAGGTGATTATCTTAAGGTGATTATCTTAACAACGACAGGAAAATCCATTCTGTTTATCACTAAATGCAATTATGACGAAAACAACTATGCAACAGTGAAGATAAAGTTGCAATGTTCTGCTTACCTTTGGGACGCTGCTAATACCGAGCACATGAGCTCGCTAGATGAGCAATGAGCTTTAAGGACTGTTTCATGTGGCAAGATTGTAGCAAACAAAGACGCAACATCGTGATGAACATGTACCTCTCACGGGAGGCTCATTTTCAAACGCTTGCTGATGTGCAGCAATTATGGGCTTGTGTCACGTGATCAGACCAACTTCAGAAGCGTTGACTGAACATGT
>BOPN01000581.1:92500-97500 GCA_017312705.2 Penaeus japonicus | reverse complement strand
CTCGCACTATCATCGGCGTTCAAACAAGCAAACAAACAACAGCGCCACTGAGCAGCCGTGAGCGCGACCCCGAGCGAGATCGTGAAATCGGAGTGGGCGGCGGGCGGAGCTATATCGCCGCCTTCTCAGTCATAGAGGCTGTAAAGACTTTAGATATCTTATAGGAATCTCTTGATATCTTATCAACTCAACAAACAAAAGTACCACAATATGTTTATAAATAAACAAAAATCGCAACAAGAAAACAACGCGGACGCTTCCTGCGGAGGTCGGCCATCTGTGGACCGGTTCCGTCCGACCTCGAAGCGTCAGACTGGAATCTGAAGGTTCATACGAACACACGCACACCTTAACGCACGCACTTAAGAATACGGAAATATCCATGCCTAAGTAATTGTTAGTTTAGTGCTATACTTGCTAAATAGGCAAACCCTATATATATATATATATATATATATATATATATGTGTGTGTGTGTGTGTGTGTGTGTGTGTGTGTGTGTGTGTGTATGTGTGTGTGTCTACATATATATGTATACACAATTAGCTAACCACATACAACAAAGCAACACGTTATGGTAAAATACAATATGATGATATACTGTATCAGAAAATTACAAGACAATAAAATTCATAAAATTCACTTCAACAAATGTCAATCCACAGTTTTAACAACAGCGCTGTTATAACGTATATTCATTTTCTACATGTTTTCATTTAGATTTTACATTACTGTAATTGAAAAACTGAAAAAAATAACCAAAAAGTATAATGTCATATACTTGAATTATATCAGATTTTACAACGCTAAATATATTCCGTTTTATGAAGATTCATTTCACGCCAGCAGCTCGCGGCATATGGCAAGGCCTGTCATTAGGTAATGTATCCATGTTGATATAAAGGAGTTCAAGGTACATAGGCCGTAGATAGTAACGAAGAAAGTCAATGCTAAGAGATCAGAATAATAGAAGGGTAACGCAACTGGATGTTGAGTTCGGCACCAAGTCATTCCGCCATTAGTTACTGTGTATTGTTATTTAAATCAAATAGAAGTTAATATATCATAGCCAGTAAACGAACGGAAATTACTATTATTTTCATTGTTGATGTTATAGTTGTTATTGTTAATCTCATTTTCTGTCCATTTTAATTGTTATTATGTCATTCACATTGTTTTCATCATAGATTTTGATAATGATATTAGTAGTATTAATGACAATATATTATCATTTATAACGATAATGTTGCTATACTTATGATTACAGTTATTAGTATTCAATTCAAATTCAAAATACTTTATTCCATTAATTACAATGGTCCTTCTATTTACATATATAGTATCTACATTGCATAGTAACATAATATTAACAAAGTCAATATAACGTACATGTGTGGCCACTAAAGACAACATATTAACATTACAAGCAACTGAAATACCGTGTTTGGCTTGATGTTCATTGATAATTCAGGAGATGTTCTCTCAATGTTATTTTAAATGTATTTAGATTAGAAATATTTCTAACATGTTGTGGCAGATGGTTCCAGATCATTGGTCCTCGGATCTGCATATTTCTTGTCCGTTTTCGTATTTGATCTTTTGACATACAGAGATGTTTTTTTGTCTTGTTTCGACTCCTGTTAAACTGGCTATTGTTTGTGTAGGTAAAAGCCAATGTGGATAATCTCTTTGTAAAATTTTGTGGATTAGTATAGCTGTGTCATATTTATATTTTTGTTGGAATTTTAACCATTTTAATTTGTTTATGTGCTGTGTTATATGGTCGAATTTGTATACATTTCCTATTGCTACACTTGCAGCAAAATTTTGTAGTTTTTGCGTTTTTTGTATTTGTGTTTTGCTCGTTGAACCCCTAATGTTTAGGCAGTAGTTAATGATACTGAGGGCTAGTGTTTGTACGACAGTGATTCTTGTTTCTGTAGAGATTTTGTCTTTTATGTGGTATATCAAGGTGTCCATTACCTTCTTGTAAATGTAGTCAATATGCGTTTCAAAAGTCATGTATCTGTCTATGTATACTCCTAGATTTTTGACAGAAGTGCTTGGTTTGATGTAGCAACTCCCGAATTCTATAGTTGTATATGTGGGGATTTTGGCAATGTTTTGATGGCTGCCTATGAAAATGAATTGTGTTTTCTGTGGATTCAGTTTCAGACCATTTCTGTCAAAATAACTCTTTGCTTCTGTGAGAGTCTGTTTAGTGTCTTCTATTAATTCCTTTAAATAGTTTACAGAGCCTGCGTGAAGAAACTGAGAGTCATCAGCGTACTGACAGTTTTTTGCAACTGTCGACAAGCCATTAATAAATATAGTAAATAAAATTGGGCCTAATATGGAGCCTTGTGGAACACCAAATGAGACTTCTTGTTTTAATGATAGATTTTCACGTATTTTGACAGACTGAATTCTGGTGGATAAGTGATTTCTAAAGCATCAGTTATCAAATCCGTATTTTTTTTTTTTTTTTTTAGTTTGTTGAGAAGAATTTCATGGTTAACACTGTCAAAGGCCTTCGACAAATCACATAGAGTGAGTAAGTTTATTTAGTTATTGTAAATGTTGCTATGAATTTCATTTGTGATTTTCAGTAATGCTGTTTTGGTTGACAGCTTACTTCTAAATCCGTGTTGCGTGTTAGATAGAAAGTTATTTACTTCCAGGGTTGTTGATAATTGATTTTCAACTATTTTCTCAAGAACTTTCGAAATTACTGGGAGTAGAGTAGTGGGGCGATAATTGTTTATCTCATCTCTATCTTCTGATTTGGCAATAGGTGTAATGATGCCATGTTTCCAGACTGATGGATAAGTACCTGTGACTACAGATGTATTTATAATAACTGTCAGATCGTAGGCCATCCTTTATGAATCGATGGGCGATACCATCCGCTCCTACGGAGTTTGTTTCTCGTGTGTTTTGTTTTTAGTATTGTTGTTTCTATTTCTACTGGCTGTGGTCCGAAAGTATTTGCAGTAAGCCTTATTCCCGTTGTGTTTCGTGGAAATGTGGAGGAGGATGTCTGTTCATAGGTGAGTCTGTTGACTTCTGCAAAGAAGTCATTTAAATGTTACTGGAATATATGCAAATGTCTGTTGATAAGCGTTTTTTTTTATTTTTTTGTTTTTATTTTTTTATTATTATTATTATTTTTTTTTTTTGAGAAATGTAAAGAGCAACAGTAATTGAATCAGTAGTAATGGTAATGACGGTGGTGATAATGGTAAGGATAATGATAATGATCATGATAATGACAACAATAATACAAACGATGAAAAGGCAATAGTTGTAGTATTAATGATTATAGTACTTATAATATTATTAACGATGATAAGACTTAATCAATGTTTTATTATCATTATCATTATTTTTCTCCCAGTCATCCGCTTATTTATCTATCTATCAATCAATCTATCAGTTCTTTCATATGTTTGCATACACTTCAGCGAAGACATAATCATATGCATCCAATTCTATGTTTCTATTTTATATAATGGCGTGTGTGTGAACAGATGTAAAAATCAGCATAAAAGGCGGAAATCCAGAGACCAATTTACATAAACCAAATCTTTCACAAATTTGTATATAAAATCTGCAGCTAACATATTCAGCATAGTTTTTGCGTCTATTCATTATTCAAAATATATATAGCGTGATATGATTTTAATTTCCTGTATAAGATAGTTTTACCATATTTTAATTAAAATAGTTTATCATATTATTACAATATTAAAGGGTTCAGTCTATCCACATTGAGCTTTTAAATACACACATATGAAAAAATAATATGTGAGAATATGTGTAAATATGTGTGATTCATATTTACATGTATGTATACACTTCCCCCCCCCTCTTTCCCTCTCTTTCTCTCTCCGGCTCTTTGTGTTTCTTACTCTCTTTCTCGATCTCTTTCTCTTCCTCTCTATCACTGTCTTTCTCTTTCTCTACCTCTCTCTCTGTCTATCTGTCTCTCTCTCTCTCTCTCCCTCTCACTCTCTTTATCTCTCTCTCTCTCTTATTCTCTTTCGCTCCATCTCTCAAACACCGTCTCACCTTCTGCCTCACGGTCTCATGTTATGGCTTATTACTGAGAGCAGAAATAAACTTCAGGGACCCCATTCAGCTCTAATGGTGCAGCGCGGTTCCGGTTCATCGACATAAAAGCGACGGTGTATAAACTGGTTCTGTCTCGGCTCTGTGGTTCCGAACCAATGATATCGTTATACCGTTGCTCAAAACGCACAGGCTGATCTCATCGCCGTTTCACCGCCACGGAAGCGCATTTTAGATGAATTCGTTCATGACTTCGTGGTGACAGATGTGTGTGTGTGTCGATGTGGAAGCAAATATAGGGAAATGCTGATATACTGTACTGCATATTTTGTAATTTTGTAATGTTTATCACATAGGCACAGTAACCTACTTCTCTCTCTCTCTCTTTCTTTCCCTGATGCAGCGTACTTCTAATCATGTGTGTTATATTCACCTTATGGATTAGATCATGTTGGTTTAAAATCATGTTGGCAAAAATCGGTCGAATCTGGCGGTTCATCCTAAAGAAATAAGGAAAGTTGATAAGTAAATAAGTCAAATATGTAAAGTAAATAAAAACGACAATGATCAACAAATGGTCCCATGGGTGTAGGATTTACTGGGTAAGAAAAACGGAAAGATTTATAGAGCAAAGCAGATTAACTCAAATTTTGCCTTTCGTTGCTTTCATTATTTATATTAATCCTGCACAGGGTTTCTTTAAATTAATCTCACTTGAGAGAGAGAGAGAGAGAGAGAGAGAGAGAGAGAGAGAGAGAGAGAGAGAGAGAGAGAGAGAGAGAGAGAGAGAGAGAGAGAGAAAAATAAACAAAAAAACTCACTGATCTTTTCTGCTCTGAATTTTTCCTGGCTGTGCACAGTCACTCAGGCAAAGACTCCTTTGTGTTCAATATGCTGAAATCTTCTGCTATGCAACAAAAACAGCCATT
>BOPN01000581.1:80000-87500 GCA_017312705.2 Penaeus japonicus | reverse complement strand
CTGAACAATTACCTCAACCAAAAGAAGCACGATGGTGGGGGTATCAGGTCACACCCCTCTTAAATATGATTTCCCAGTCAAGACAACAGCCCTCATTCCCCGGAAGCGAAGGAGCCCCTGGTCACGACGGCGACCAGGATCGCTCCGTAGCAGAGGGTGCTAAGAATATCCGGTTAGACCCAGGCCGCCTAAAGATGATGAACTTATGCACATACAATGTAAGGACCCTGAGAACAGAATCTGATCTTTTGACATGACTTGAGGAACTTTCATTTATTAATTGGGATATTGTAGGGCTTTCTGAAGTTAGGAGACTAGTCGAAGAGCAAAAATTACTAAAGGATGGGCATTTATTATATTGGCGAGGTAAACCCTTGGATAGCAAACAAGAATCAGGAGTAGGTTTCCTAGTTCACAAGCAACTCGAAAAGAATGTTAGGGAATTCTACAATGTGAGCAAAAGAGTAGCTACGGCAATACTGAAACTAAACAGCAGATATGGCCTAAAAATTATCCAAGTGTACGCTCCTACCAGCAGTCATAGTGACGAGGAGATAGAGAGTTTCTATGAAGATGTACAAGCAACTACCGATAGAGCAAAATCCCATTTTACCGTGATTATGGGGGACTTTAATGCCAAGATAGGAATAAGGGAAGATGGAGAAACCTCGATTGGGAAACATGGAATAGGCACCAGAAATGAGAGGAGACAAAGGCTGATAGAATTCGCTGAAGCTCGATCCCTTAAAATTATGAATACATTCTTTGAAAAGAGACCCGGGAGGAAATAAACATGGAAATCACCATCCGGCATTAAAAACAAAATTGACCTCATAATCACCAATAGGCGCGACATTGTACAAGACGTAACTGTTATCAATAAAGTAAATGTCGGTAGCGACCATAGACTGGTCAGAAGTAGAGTAAAGTTACAGCTAAGAAGAGAACGAAATAAGCTCATACAAAAGCCTCTCGTTAATCTAATCAACATTAAGAGTAGGGAGAAGGAATTCATTATCAACATCCGAAACAAATACTCAGCTCTCGAAGATCTTAACATAGGACCAATAAATCATCCAATTCAGCGGAGATATTAACGGAAGCTGCACTTGAAATAGGGGATATAGACGAAAAAGAAAAGTTCAGTAAGCTTTCGGTAGAGACAAAAGAGCTTATGAAACAGCGTAGGGACATGAAAATAACATCAGTCAGAGACAAGATAGAATCAGCAGAGCTGTCTAAGACGATAAAGAAGAAGAAGAAAGAGGATGAATGCAAATTTAACATACGAAAAATAAACGAAGCTCTGCTTGCCGGCACCAGCCTTGAGGCAACAAAGAGGAGACTCGGAATAGGGAAAAGCCAAATGTATGCAGTAAAGAAACCCACCGGAGAGGTGACATACAATAAAAATTAAATTATCAAAGTAATAGAGGACTTTTATCGCGACTTATACCACTCAAACGATCAACCACATACGGAGACAAACACAACAATTGGAGACGTTCCAAACATCACGGTAGATGAAGTAAATAGAGCACTAAAAGGCATGAAAAAAAGGAAAAATACCAGGAGAAGGCGGTATTAGAGTAGATTTTATCCAAGATGCAGGAGAGATTGTGGCAGTAAAACTGGCCAGTCTTTATAACAGATGCCTAAGCGTCGGTAAAATCTCGAAGGCCTGGAAAAACGCAATGATAATTTTGATACATAAAAAGGGTGACGCAAAAGACTTAAAGAATTACCGACATATAAGCCTCCTTTCAGTAATCTATAAACTTTTCACAAAAATCATCACAGCCCGTATCACCGAGACATTAGATTCAAGACAACCCAGGGAACAGGCAGGGTTTCGCAGCGGATTCTCAACTACAGACCATATCCACACACTAGCACAAATAAAAGAGAAAACAAACGAATATAAGAAGCCCCTATGTATAGCATTCGTAGATTATGCAAAGGCATTCGATTCGGTACAGATATCTGCAGTACTAGATGCAATAGAGGAAATATACTGCAGCTTAATAGAGGATATATAGAGATGGTACAGCGACCATCAAAATCCACGCAGAAACTAATAAAATACCAATAAAAAAGGGTGTTAGGCAGGGCGACACCATCTCGCCGAAGCTATTTACAGCTTGCTTGGAGGAAGTATTCAAGAAATTAGATTGGAAGGAGAGAGGGATTAAAATAGGGAATGAACACTTAAGCAATTTAAGATGACATTGTTCTTTTCGGCGAGTCAGCAGATGAATTACAACAATTAATAAGCGATTTGAATATGGAAATTCTGAAGATTGGCCTTAAAATTAACATGAAAAAGACTAAAGTCATGTTCAATAGTCGAACCCCAGTTAAGCAAATACAAATACAGGGCGAGGTACTCAGAAGTAGTGAACGAGTATGTATAATGTCATGGTAAAAATCATCAAGACGAAAGTACTCTTGCGATGCCGAGATAAAACGACGAATCAGGCTAGGTTGGAGTGCCTTCGGTACAGATAGTAATAAATTACGAGGTCGTCTGACACCATGTCTAAAGAAAAAGATTTTTGACCAATGCGTCCTCCCCGACATGACATATGGATCAGAGACATGGACTACGACCAAGGCACTCGAGAGGAAATTAGTAAGCGCCCAAAGAGGAATGGAAAGGCTTATGCTAGGAGTTAGCTTAAGATAAAAGAAAAGAGCCACATGGATCAGGCAGCAAACAAAAGTAGAGGATATACTCAAGAGCAGCAAGAAGAAAAAGTGGCAGTGGGCTGGACATATATATCGGAGACAGGACAACAGGTGGACAAAAGAAAACAACAGAATGGGGCACACGACACAAAGAGACCCAGGGCAAGACCAACGACCAGATGGCGGGATGAAATAGCGAACTTTGCAGGAGTAAACTGGAATCAGAGGACACAAGACCGGAATGACTTGAAAAGATTGAGAGAGGCCTACGTCCTGCAGTGGAATGATACAGGCTGATGATAATGATATATATATATATATATATATATGGTGTCCCTCTCTTCTGGTGTCCCTCTCTTCTGGTGTCCCTCTCTTCTGGTGTCACTCTCTTCTGGTGTCCCTCTCTTCTGGTGTCCCTCTCTTCTGGTGTCCCTCTCTTCTGGTGTCACTCTCTTCTAGTGTCACTCTCATCTGGTGTCACTCTCTTCTGGTGTCACTCGCTTCTGGTGTCACTCTCATCTGGTGTCACTCTCTTCTGGTGTCACTCTCTTCTGGTGTCACTCTCTTCTGGTGTCACTCGCTTCTGGTGTCACTCTCATCTGGTGTCACTCTCTTCTGGTGTCACTCACTTCTGGTGTCACTCTCTTCTAGTGTCACTCTCATCTGGTGTCACTCTCTTCTGGTGTCACTCGCTTCTGGTGTCACTCTCATCTGGTGTCCCTCTCATCTGGTGTCCCTCTCTTCTGGTGTCACTCTCATCTGGTGTCCCTCTCATCTGGTGTCACTCTCTTCTGGTGTCATTCTCATCTGGTGTCACTCTCTTCTGGTGTCACTCGCTTCTGGTGTCACTCTCATCTGGTGTCACTCTCTTCTGGTGTCACTCTCTTCTGGTGTCCCTCTCATCTTGTGTCACTCTCTTCTGGTGTCCTCTCTTCTGGTGCCTCTCTCTTCTGGTGTCCCTTTCCTTTGGTTTCCCTCTCTTCTGGTGTCCCTCTCTTCTGGTGTCACTCTCATCTGGTGTCCCTCTCTTCTGGTGTCCTCTCTTCTGGTGCCCCTCTTTTCTGGTGCCTCTTTCCTTTGGTTTCCCTCTCTTCTGGTGTCCCTCTCATCTGGTGTCTCTCTCTTCTGGTGTCCCTCTCTTCTGGTGTCCCTCTCTTCTGGTGTCACTCGCATCTGGTGTCCCTCTCCTCTGGCTCCCCTCTCCTTTGGTGTCACTCTCTTCTGGTGTCCTCTCTTCTGGTGTCCCTCTCCTTTGGTGTCCCTCTCTTCTTGTGTCCCTCTCTTCTGGTGTCCCTCTCTTCTGGTGTCAATCTCTTCAGGTGTCACTCTCATCTGGTGTCACTCTCTTCTGGTGTCCCTCTCTTCTGGTGTCCCTTTCTTCTGGTGTCACTCTCATCTGGTGTCCCTATCTTCTGGTATCACTCTCATCTGGTTTCACTCTCAACTGGTGTCCTCTCTTCTGGTGTCCCTCTCTTCTGGTTTCCCTCTCTTCATGTGTCCCTTTCTTCTGGTGTCCCTCTCTTCTGGTGTCCCTCTCTTCTAGTGTCCCTCTTTTCTGGTGTCCTTATCTTCTAGTGTCCCTCTCTTCTTGTGTCCCTCTCTTCTGGTGTCCCTCTCTGCTGGACTTCCTCTCTACTAGCGTCCCTCTCTTCTGGTGTCCCTCTCTTCTGGTTTCCCTCTCTTCTAGTGTCCCTCTCTTCTGGCGTCCCTCTCTTCTGGTATCCTTCTCTTCTAGTGTCCCTTTCTTCTGGACTCCCTCTCTTCTATTGTCCCTCTCTTCTGGCGTCCCCCTCTTCTGGTATCTCTCTCTTCTGGTGTCCCTCTCTTCTGGTATCCCTCTCTTCTCGTTTCCCTCTCTTCATGTGTCCCTCTTTTCTGGTGTCCCTCTCTATTGGCGTCCCTCTCTTCTGGTGTCCCTCTCTTCTGGTGTCCCTCTCTTCTGGTGTCCCTCTCTTCTAGTGTCCCTCTCTTCTGGTATCCCTCTCTTCTGGTTTCCCTCTCTTCATGTGTCCCTTTCTTCTGGTGTCCCTCTCTTCTGGTATCCCTCTCCTCTGGTGTCCCTCTCTTCTATTGTCCCTCTCTTCTGGCGTCCCCCTCTTCTGGTATCCCTCTCCCTTTGTGTCCCTCCCTTCTGGCGTCCCTCTCTTCTGGTGTCCCTCTCTTCTGGTGTCCCTCTCTTCTGGTTCACTCTCTTCTGGTGTCCCTCTCTTCTGGTGTCCCTCTCTTCTGGTGAACCTCTCATTTGGTGTTCCTCTCTTCTGGTCTCCCTCTCTTCTGGTGTCCTCTCTTCTGGTGTCCCTCTCTTCTAGTGTCCCTCTCTTCTGGTGTCCCTCTCTTCTGGTGTCCCTCTCTTCTGGTTTCCCTCTTTTCTGGTGTCCCTTTCTTCTGGCGTCTCTTTTTCTGGCGTCCCTCTTTTCTGGTTTCCCTTTCTTCTTTTGTCCCTCTCTTCTGGCGTCTCTCTTTTCTGGTTTTCCTCTCTTCTGGTTTCCCTTTCTTCTGGTGTCCCTCTCTCCTGGTGTTTCTTTCTTCTGGCGTCCCTCTCTTCATGTTTCCCTCTCTTCTGGTTTCCCTTTCTTCTTTTGTCCCTCTATTCTTGTGTCCCTTTCTTCTGGCGTCCCTCTCTTTTGGTTTCCCTCTCTTCTGGTGTCCTTCTCTTTTGGTGTCCCTCTCTTCTGGCGTCCCTCTCTTCTAGTGTCCCTCTCTTCTGGTTTCCCTCTCTTCTGGTGTCCCTCTCTTCTGGCGTCCATCTCTTCTGGTTTCCCTCTCATCTGCTGTCCCTCTCTTCTAGTGTCCCTCTCTTCTGGTATCCCTCTCTTCTTGTGTCCCTCTCTTCTGGTGTCCCTCTCTTCTGGTGTCACTCTCTGCTGGACTTCCTCTCTACTAGCGTCCCTCTCTTCTGGTGTCCCTCTCTTCTGGTTTTCCTCTCTTCTGGTGTCCCTATCTTCTATTGTCCCTCTCTTCTGGCGTCCCTCTCTTCTGGTATCCCTCTCTTCTGGTGTCCCTTTCTTCTAGCGTCCCTCTCTTCTGGTGTCCCTCTCTTCTTGCGTCCCTCTCTTCATGTGTCCCTCTTTTCTGGTGTCCCTCTCTTCTGGCGTCCCTCTTCTAGTGCCCCTTTCTTCTGGTGTCACTATCTTCTAATGTCCCTCTCTTCTTGTGTCCCTCTCTTCTGGTTTCCCTCTCTTCTAGTGTCCCTCTCTTCTGGCGTCCCTCTCTTCTGGTATCCCTCTCTTCTGGTGTCCCTTTCTTCTGGACTCCCTCTTTTCTATTGTCCCTCTCTTCTGGCGTCCCCCTCTTCTGGTATCTCTCTCTTCTGGTGTCCCTCTCTTCTAGCGTCCCTCTCTTCTGGTATCCTTTTCTTCTGGTGTCCCTCTCTTCTGGTGTCCCTCTCTTCTGGTATCTCTCTCTTCTGGTGTCCCTCTCTTCTGGTGTCCCTCTCTTCTGGTGTCCCTCTCTTCTGGCGTCCCCCTCTTCTGGTATCTCTCTCTTCTGGTGTCCCTCTCTTCTAGCGTCCCTCTCTTCTGGTATCCCTTTCTTCTGGTGTCCCTCTCTTCTGGTGTCCCTCTCTTCTGGTGTCCCTCTCTTCTGGTGTCCCTCTCTTCTGGTGTCCCTCTCTTCTGGTGTCCCTCTCTTCTGGTGTCCCTCTCTTCTGGTGTCCCTCTCTTCTGGTGTCACTCTCTTCTGAAGTGTCCCTCCCTCTTCTGGTGTCCTCTCTTCTGGTGTCCCTCTCTCTTCACAGACCTCCTTTGCCAGTGCATGCTCTCTTCTGGTGTCCTCTCTTCTGGTGTCCCTCTCTTCTGGTGTCCCTCTCTTCTGGTGTCCCTCTCTTCTGGTGTCCCTCTCTTCTGGTGTCCCTCTCTTCTGGTGTCCCTCTCTTCTGGTGTCACTCTCTTCTGGTGTCCCTCTCTTCTGGTGTCCCTCTCTTCTGGTGTCCCTCTCTTCTGGTGTCCCTCTCATCTGGTGTCCCTCTCTTCTGGTGTCCCTCTCTTCTGGTGTCCCTCTCTTCTGGTGTCACTCTCTTCTGGTGTCCCTCTCTTCTGGTGTCCCTCTCTTCTGGTGTCCCTCTCCTCTGGTGTCCCTCTCTTCTGGTGTCCCTCTCTTCTGGTGTCCCTCTCTTCTGGTGTCCCTCTCTTCTTGTGTCCCTCTCATCTGAATTGTCCTCTCTTCTGGTGTCCTCTCTTCTGGTGTCCCTCTCATCTGGTGTCCCTCTCCTTTAGTGTCCCTCTCTTCTGGTGTCCCTCTCTTCTGGTATCCCTCTCATCTGGTGTCACTCTCTTCTGGTGTCCCTCTCTTCTGGTGTCCCTCTCTTCTGGTGTCCCTCTCTTCTGGTGTCCCTCTCTTCTGGTATCCCTCTCATCTGGTGTCACTCTCTTCTGGTGTCCCTCTCTTCTGGTGTCCCTCTCATCTGGTGTCCCTCTCCTTTAGTGTCCCTCTCTTCTGGTGTCCCTCTCTTCTGGTATCCCTCTCATCTGGTGTCACTCTCTTCTGGTGTCCCTCTCTTCTGGTGTCCCTCTCTTCTGGTGTCCCTCTCTTCTGGTGTCCCTCTCTTCTGGTATCCCTCTCATCTGGTGTCACTCTCTTCTGGTGTCCCTCTCTTCTGGTGTCACTCTCTTCTGGTGTCCCTCTCTTCTGGTGTCCCTCTCTTCTGGTGTCCCTCTCTTCTGGTGTCCCTCTCTTCTGGTATCCCTCTCATCTGGTGTCACTCTCTTCTGGTGTCCCTCTCTTCTGGTGTCCCTCTCTTCTGGTGTCCCTCTCTTCTGGTGTCCCTCTCTTCTGGTATCCCTCTCATCTGGTGTCACTCTCTTCTGGTGTCAC
>BOPN01000581.1:57500-60000 GCA_017312705.2 Penaeus japonicus | reverse complement strand
TCGTGCGGATTAGTCTGCGGGTGACAAACGGGTCGATGTAAAAGAGACGATTCCATACATTTCTGTTTTGTTTCATGTACGTTTTCTCTCTAATGGAACAACAAATATTTCATGAACATTAGGTTCATGTTCCTGAGAACTCACCGACGGTCTTTACATTTTCGAAACTTGTTGTTTACAAAATTGAGATAAGATTGCTTAACAATCTTAAGCTTGGAATTTCGGTCACCTCACCACGAGTTCCGTGTTACAATGAGTTAGCAAGCAAGTTAGATCTCATAACTTCCCCGGAGGTTTAGACACGTAGAAGTCTAACTTTACTATTTCCATGAATGTACTATAACGAAATATTTTATGACTAGTTTTACGACATGCAAAATCTATAGGCGACAGGGGCCGGCGTATATTTGTCTGTTTTTTTCTTGTTTCTTTTTATCTACTGGAGTAAAATTACTTTATGATCAGTAAGCTCAGATTACTGAAATCGCATTCACGGTAAGTGCGACTGCATTTGCAATACGATTTATGAAAGACGGACCAGGCGAGGCGGCCTCAGTCCTCTCACTGCGACCCGTCGGACGAAGGACTCGGCGGAGACACGCGACGCTCGGACGCACGGAATGGGAATGGCGTGGGAGACAAGCGATCTCTCGTCTCCTTCTCTTTCCTTGCATACGGTGGAAATATTTCACGTATAGTGAGTGAAGTAGAAAAGGTTTGCGCAAGGACCGAATGCAAAATTAGCGCAGTAAATAACGACAGACAGACAAACAAACACAAAAGCAGAGTGGAAATCGCGGCGAGGAGAGAGCTGACTCCTTTCCAGGCATGTGCTGAACCTTCCTGCTTTGCATCAATAATTTGGCTGTCAATTTTCTCGCTGACAAATTGCATTCCTCTTTCCTGCGCAACGCGTGTCATGCGGTGTGCCATCTGTCAATAGATATCACTTGTCTGCCTCTAATATCATTGGAACAGATGATACGCACGCTGCAGTTTCTCTTCAGTCACAAGCTGCGACCACACTGATAATAGTCATGAGAGCAGCACACGATATGAAAGTAATGTGTGTGTCAGTCCTCGGGATGCCACAGGACGCGCTCAGCTGACCTTACACTTGAGAGCGGGAAGCTGAGCCCCTGCCTCTCGCACGCCGGCGCTCGCTGCCTCCGCTGGGGGCTGACCTAAGCGCGACCGACACGCTCACGCACACGCATACATTTTGGATAAAGGACATTTCCGCATTCTTGTCTGTCAGTCATACGTCTGTGTTTGTACCTGTGTCTGTTTGTGTTTGGTTGTGTCATGGCAGCACTCACATTTTTAATGGGAGCAAGATTTGCATCAATTACTTCTGTTTATTTGTGATTGTACTATGAATCTAATTCTGTCCTTTTATACACAAAATACAAATATCATAAATCAAAACAGAGTTATAAATGAGCTCGAATTACACGGCGATATATCATAGTTGTATGCATAGTTGGAGACAGCAATACACGGCCACTGCCGTCTCCCCCCCACCCCCCCTCCCCCCTCTCTCGGGAGCGTTGGCACTCCTGTGAGTAATGCTTTCGGCTTAACTTCATATGAACTCTTGTACCGAGTACTTGCATTTGTTGCACATGTTGACAGTCTCGCTTCACAGGAAAACGATTGTGAGCATCAAGATTCTCTCTAATTTTGTCTGTCATTACTTACATCTCCTGAAACGTTTCATATATATAATGAAACACACACACACACACACATTCACTCACCCGTACCCAAACACCTACCCACACACACAGAAGGAGAGAGAGAGAGAGAGAGAGAGAGAGAGAGAGAGAGAGAGAGAGAGAGAGAGAGAGAGAGAGAGAGAGAGAGAGAGAGAGAGAGAGAGAGAGAGAAGAGCGAGAGAGAGAGAGAGAGAGAGAGAGAGAGAGAGAGAGAGAGAGAGAGAGAGAGAGAGAGAGAGAGAGAGAGAGAGAGAGAGAGAGAGAGAGAGAGAGAGAGAGAGAGACGGAGAGAGAGAGAGAGAGAGAGAGAGAGAGAGAGAGAGAGAGAGAGAGAGAGAGAGAGAGAGAGAGAGAGAGAGAGAGAGAGAGAGAGAGAGAGAGAGAGAGAGAGAGAGAGAGAGAGAGAGAGAGAGAGAGAGAGAGAGAGAGAGAGAGAGAGAGAGAGAGAGAGAGAGAGAGAGAGAGAGCGAGAAAGAGAGAGAGAGAGAAAGAGAGAGAGAGAGAGAGAGAGAGAGAGAGAGAGAGAGAGAGAGAGAGAGAGAGAGAGAGAGAGAGAGAGAGAGAGAGAGAGAGAGAGAGAGAGAGAGAGAGAGAGAGAGAGAGAGAGAGAGAGAGAACGAGAAAGGAAGAGAGAGAGAGAGAGAGAGAGAGAGAGAGAGAGAGAGAGAGAGAGAGAGAGAGAGAGAGAGAGAGAGAGAGAGAGAGAGAGAGAGAGAGAGAACATACCGGGTCCCGACTGCAACAGCAAACAACCCAATGACTACCGTCATCCCACAGCGGGC
>BOPN01000581.1:42500-45000 GCA_017312705.2 Penaeus japonicus | reverse complement strand
CTCTCTCTCTCTCTCTTTCTCTCTTTCTCTCTCTTTCTCTCTCTCTATCTAATTACCCCCCCCCCCTCTCTCTCTCATTCTCTCTTTCTCTCTGCAACCTTGGTGTTCGTTGTTGCTCGATGGACTTCTGAAGGATGTAACCTTGACATTTGTATTTATATCTTATATCCGCTATCACTGTTATTATGTCTATTGGATAACAATGATAGCGGATGAAAGATATAAATACAAATGGCTATGTCAAGGTTACACAATCTGTCGCGGAAGGAGTCAACTGATATTTTTTTTTACAATACTCTATGTTCATTTGAGAAATCATGATTGCCTCTCTTTGTTATATTCAAACACTTTCATCTTTCTTTTCCATATTTTCATAATCTTGATTTGTATCATTATTGTCATTTTTGCTTTGTTATTGCTGGTATCATTACTATCATCCTCGTTATTGCCATTATTATCATCCTTATCATTCTTATTTTCATCACCATTTTAATCATCGCCGATTTGTCATCGTTATCATCATAATCTTTATTATCCTTATTATTATCATCCTTACGTTTAATATTATTATCTTTATTGTCATTTTTATCATCTTCATTATTATTAATAGTATCATGAATCATCGTCTTCATCATCATTTTATCATTATTAGTATCATTACCATCATCGCCAGCACTATCACCTTTATTACTATTACAATTATTATCATTAGTAGTAGTATAGATACCATCTTTAATACTGTTCTAATCCTTCTGTGTCCCTGGGCCAGGAAATCCCCAACGCACTCGATCAACCCCTGGAGGTCAAAAGGGGAATCGGTCTGGCCAGTCTTTAGTAGATTCGAGATCTTGAAGGAGGACAGAAAGACTGAGATGAGGCTGAAGAGGAAAGCCTTGAATGAATGTATTCTCCCGACCATGGCCTATGACAGCGAGCCTTGATCCCTCAACAACCAGAGAGACAAAGGAGTTACCATCCAACGCAAAATGGAACGAATGACGAAAGGACAAAGACTCAAAGGCAGGGAACGCGCCCCTTGGATCCGCCAGCAGAAGGGCGTCGAAGGCATCACTGCAAGCATTGGTGGAGCCAAGCATAGGTGGGCAGAGCACGTGGCGAGGACGTGGAGCCAAGCATAGGTGGGCAGAGCACGTGGCGAGGACGTGGAGCCAAGCATAGGTGGGCAGAGCACGTGGCGAGGACGTGGAGCCAAGCATAGGTGGGCAGAGCACGTGGCGAGGGCAACTGACGGCAACTGAGCCTCCGAGTGGGTGCCACGAGGTCAACGGCGTGGGCGCGGGCGGCCATGGACTCAGTGGATGCCCGAGCTGAAACAGTATGAGGACTGGATTGGACTCGATAGCCGTGAACCGGAGGACGTGGCTGACAGCAGAGGGCTTCCTCCTTCGTGAGCGGAAGCCACCCCGATGATGGTGATGAATGATCCTTCTCATCCTTCTTATCGTTGTTGTCATTATCATCAACATTACTTTTACCTTCATTATTATCCGTATTGTTATAATTCTTATTGTTATCATGATTACTATTTTCATCATCATCAGTTTGATTTTATCTTATTAGCATAATTACTATAATCATTATTTTGTTATTGGTATCATCATTGTTATCACTGTTTAGTTATCATTGATATTGCTATTGTCATTCTCACCATTACAGTCATTATCACTATTACTGTGGCAGACTGCTCAGACCTGAATATGAAATCAAAGTGAATTTCGCACTTCAGGAAAAAATAAAAATGAATATGAAATCATAGCTTCGTTTCTTTCCAATTCCTCTTGACGCTTTCCTTTGTCTGTGACACATTCGATGGCTGGCGAGACTTCTTGAATACGGCTTTTCTGGGAACTGTTTCTAAACCACTGTAATGTCGGCGTTTATCACATATCGTTATTACTGTTCTTATCATCATCCTTATTGTTTGATTATTATTTTATTATTACCATTATATTCATAATTATTATTGCTGCTTGATTTTTATCATTATTATTATCGTTATTATCCAAAATATCAGTGATATCACTATTATTACAATCATTACATTACAATTATCATCATTGTTATTGTTGCAGACTGCCCATACCAAACATGAAATCCAGGTGAATTTCGAAACTGTTGTCTCCCTTTTTAATAAACCTAATTTGTGCATATTGGACTTTTCTGCCATATCAACACATTCATTATTATTATCAAAATATATAATGATTATGATAATGACAGGAATCCTTAATACTGTTATTATTATCTTTATCATTGTTGTTATTATTATCATTATCGTTACAATCATTATCATTATTGTATATATGTATATATACATATATACATATATATATATACATATATATATATATATATATATATATATATATATATATATATATATATATATATACATATATATATCAGGAAAAGTAACATCATCTTTATTCTTCAGACGTTTCGAAGTTTACTAACTTCATCATCAGTGCTAAAAATAGAC
>BOPN01000581.1:27500-30000 GCA_017312705.2 Penaeus japonicus | reverse complement strand
TTAGGTTAGGATATAAATACTATTGGGAGTTAGGTGTCCCGACATGTGAACAGGAAAAAGGGTGTACGGTGTGTAGATCACCAAGGTCACACACCTTAGTACATCATATCATACAGTGTCCCATGCTTCAGATTTAAAGAAACTCAAAGATAGCTGGACTCCCCGAACAAGCTGTATGGATGTTTAGAAATGGCCAGGTAATGAAAATTTTGAAGAAGTACAAACACTTTGCATCGATTTCATAATTGACGACTGTGTATATCCGATTGTGACTTCCCTTCTGTCGAGACTATGATAGTCCGAGTAGGATTTTATTGAGATGTGGATGAATATCATTTTTGATACATCCTCCCCATGAATACAAACATATTTTTTTGACTTTCTGATAAATTCATTCCTCCAGGAACATACGTATGTTTTATTAACATATATGTGCGTCACGTTTTCAAGTATGTAATAATGTGGCCTCAGGAGAGGACTTAGCATGCTGAGGGTGATAATCTATACTCTCATATCGCTCTCCTGATATGTTAGTGATTGATCCGCCTCTTGTTCTATGTATATTTCAACATGTTGACATAGCTGTAAGGTTTTGTAAAATATATGTGAGCCCAAAGAGGGACTAAGATTGGGGTGAGGATAACCTATGTTACCTCATGCTTTTGAGATGTACGTAATCACTTGTCTCAATAAACTTGTCAAAGTCAAAGTGTCTCTCTAACTCTCTCTCTTCCACGCTCTCTCTCTATCGCTCTCCTTTTGCTCTCTCTCCTTTCCAGTCTCTCTCTCTCTCTTCCGCTCTCTCTCTCTCTCTTTCTCTCTCTCTCTCTCTCTCTTGCTCTCTTTCCCTCACTCTCTTTTTCTCCCTCTCCTTTCTCTGACCCTCTCGCTCCCTTGTCCTCTCTCGACCTACTCTTTATTTCCATCCCTATCACGTATTTACGTATTTATATTTCAATAACAGTGGCTCCTTTAATACTCTTTTCGTTATAGTCTCGCCTAGCTTTTAGATATCAATCCAACTGTTTTAAAAATTCATATGCAAGTACATACATATATATATATATATATATATATATATATATATATATATATTTGTGCGTGTGTGTGTGTATGTGTGTGTGTGTGTCCATACATCTACAGACATAGATATATAAAATGCCATATACTAATCTTTATTATTGTACCACTTCTTTATCTGTAAAATAATTTATCAATTCAATTCCTGCTTCACCTTCATGCATATACTTGTGTTATCTATGCTGTAAGAAAATTTGATTACTGCATAGATGAGGGAGGCAGTGTGTCAAAGGGAAACATCTATGAATCTCTTTCAGAATTATTGATGAATTGTTACTTACATCTGGTGGCGTTCAAAATAAAGATACATGCAGTAGATTCACAAATACATATACACACATACATATACATACCTACATATATATATATATATATATATATATATATATATATATATATATATATATATATATATATTTATATATATATATATATATATATATATTTATATATATATATATATATATATATATATATATATATATATATATATATATATATATATATATACATATATTTATACATACATATATATATATATATATATATATATATATATATATATATATATATATATATATATATATATATATAGAAATATATATATATATATATATATATATATATATATATATATATATATAGACATATATACATATATATATATATATATATATATATATATATATATATATATATATATATATATATATATGTATGTGTGTGTGTACTTCCATCGTAAAATACAATAAACGTTATGAAAAGGAAATTCTTTTCACTCCTCCCCCCTCCCCTCCCGCCCTTCTCCTTCCCGGTGGCGACACTAAGAAGAATTCAGCAAAGCTACTTTAGAATACAAGGCGGGCACAACGACTCATGAATTTCTAAAGACAAGCCCCTGACAGGTGGTAAGAATGGGAGGACATAGCTAAAACAGGAGAGGAGGGGGGGGGGGGGGTCGGCCACCTGTCTCCTCCCCCTCCCCCCCTTCCCCTCCCCAGCTCGCAGTGGCCCCCTGCCCTCTCCTATTTTGGAAATTCCGCATTCGGAGTTGAAGACAAACACGCGCACGGATAAACGAACACACTTTCATTTCTAGGACCACGTCCTTTACACTTATTTTCTCTCCTTCGACAGACCACTTCGTGGATCTCCAGCCACGAGAGGATTTAGGGAAAGTTTCACGAGCAGATATCGTCCGGCGCCTACAAATGGGGCTCTGACAGCGCGCTGCAGAAGTAGATGGGGAGAGCTTGGTGTCGATCTCTCTCCCTCGCGTTCCTCTTGCTCTCTCGCTCTCTCTCTCTCTCTCTCTCTCTCTCTCTCTCTCTCTCTCTCTCTCTCTCTCTCTCTCTCTCCCCCTCTCTCTCTCTCTCTTTCTCTCTCTCTCTCTCTCTCTCTCTCTCTCTCTCTCTCTCTC
>BOPN01000580.1:418157-423157 GCA_017312705.2 Penaeus japonicus | reverse complement strand
GCATTTTCTTAAACTCTTCAAAGATGTGCAATCTGACTGAGATTTGCGCAAAAATAAGTTGTATTGCTAGAATTTACATATTTACAATATTAGACTTAAAAATGTCTTAAAAATGCGTTTTCCAGCATCCTCTGGGAATATTTTTTACGTTAATGAAAAGACGAAAAATCTTGAACACATCTAGGCATTCTCAGTAGTCTCTCCCGATGTTATAATCATTTTATCAATATTTTTATGATTATTATTTTCTTTCATGAAAACCATAGCCATCATTAGCATAACATTTCTTTAAAATTATATGTCAATACATAATTGCATGAGCGAAAAAAATTAACTATAGTTATCTAACTGATTACTTCATTACGAGACATCCTATTTAAAAGTTTTAATCGATTTTTTTTTTTTTTTTTTTTTTTTTTTATCCAGTGGTTTACCATATAGGTAGAGTCATGTAAATAGTCAAACATAATCAAAAGCTAAATACTACCTGATATGTAATTGCACGACTGATCTTTACTTTGTATTTCATACTATTAAAGCCCTTATTCATTATGGGGTTGAATCAATAAGAGCTAAGATGAGGAAAAATTAAGAAAAGGAAAAATCGTAAATATTACTTTAAAAACAATTATTTAGTATTTGTGTTAAAGCAAAACTCATGACTATTACTTATCTATAACTTATCTATTACTAGATATCTTGGATCAAGATCAAGGATTTCGGGGGTCTATTAGAACCTGCTTTGTGCTCAGACTTGCAGCAAAGACACTGTAGTAACTTCAGATTTAGAACTCTTGCATTAAGAGCATCTGTACTTATATAAAAGGGCGGATCGATTTTTTTTTTCATAACTTCTTTATGATGAATGATTTTGTATCTCCATTAGAATATACTGAATATCAATTTTCAGAGTACTAGGATTAGGATAATGTGTCAGGAAATCGTATCATGAAAATAGTGATTTCATATAAATGAAATAACTATAAGCTAGCTTCAAATCCGATATCTAATCAGACTGAATTTCAAAACTAGCACTTGACATTATTTTGGACTGTATGCAAAAACTTGTTTCCCTGCCTGTGTGGAAGGCCTCTGGATTATGTTTTTATTTAATTTCAACAGACTTTCTATGCACCTTTTTTCATGGTAAAGCTATGTGTTGGAATGGCGCCAGTAATTAATTAAGCGAAGTATTACATGTCTATATCAGAACCCCAGTAGGTATCTTAAATCTTTTTCTTTTCTTTTTTTCCTACCAGGATATTTGAAAGAAATATGACCTAATCAATTATTCTCTATTGGGCCATTGTCAAATCAGTGATCGCATTAAGAATATGATTTATAGTTGTTATACTTATCAACTAATTACATGGTATTTTTTGTGGGCGTCTATCACAGAAAATATATTTCATACTAGGCTATTTGAATATTTAATTTTATATTTACTACGTTTCCAGACATGCTAGGCTAAATTAATTGAATGATTAAATTGAATAAATTAAGTGGCGCCAAGATAGATAAAATTTTATAGTGAGACTATTATATTTAGTGAAGATTTTTGACGTGATACTAACATATATCTCGTGGAACTGCTGTTTATAGCAACGACGACAGTCTTGAAATGTCAATAACTACAGTCTTTTGCTTTCACCTTTTTATCTTTTCCCGAGGTGCAGGCACTGATAATAATTTGTCTTTTTGTAGTAACATAGTGCAGAGAATAAGTCATTTTACATTGATGGCTATTTAAGATTTATGCCTATTCCATTTTGTTTTGATTTTTAAGTGTCTGTTTATTTGTCAACAGATGTAGTTGATTGCATTACTGTAGCCGCCAGATGATCATCCTTGACAGTGTATAATTGTTCGATATCATTTATTCTGCATTCATACTCTGTAACTAAAGTACTTATTCTTGCTCCATAGCTCCAAATGCGTCCACCGATTCCTGATACTTGATCATCTCTTCTCTCTTATTTCATATTTAACATTAATTATTATATTTTTATCGCAACGTTAAACATAGCTAAAGCGTGCAAAACTTCTGACGTCAAGTGGTCAATAAGACGAACCACCTACTTTGATGTCTTGTATGGATTTCACCCGAATACATTTTTTTTTTTTTCATTGTTATACTGAAGTATTAAGCACTATATGTACACATAGTGTTTAAAAAAATGTAACCGTGTGAAATAAATAGAAGACATCAAAGTATGCAGGTATTCTTCACGACCACACATGGATCTGACATCATTGGGCTCATTATGAATGCCGTTATATACGTGTTTTCGGCGCACATTTTCGAAGGAACATATGTGTTAATATACAAAAAGACACTTTTTCGCTATGTAAAAGCCTCTTCCCTTTTTTCGAAGTTACCTCGCTTATGATTTGCGTTTTTTCTCTCTCTCTCTCTCTCTCATATTGGTGATCTGTAAGTTTGTAAGTGGATAGAATATTCAAAAATTGCATCCTCGAAACAAACAAAAATTGTCAAACACGTATTTTTCGTTGTCCATAGTCAAATTCAAAATATCCATAGTCAAATTCCTTTTTCTCTACATAATATATAATAATCACTTAACTGCTTTACTTCGAATCAATCTGGAGCTCACTACCATCGCTGGTAGTGTGCGCCAGATAAATCATTGTCAAACTGATTGCGAAATTGAAATTACAAATATGCTTGTTCAGTTCCTTTCTTGCCGAATATAGGCGCTTGTCAAAAAATGTTACCAAGGAGCTGAAGGGCGCTCTCAACACGAGCTTTGTTTTCCTTCCCAATCTTTCTGTGCCAGATTAAGAATCTTTGTTATAGATTATACTAATAAAATATTAATGGTAATATTGGGTAGTCAAATACCTTCACAAAAAGGATTTCAAAAAGGTAAGCCACAGTAACTATCTATTGAATATTGAGAGAACTGCACACTTATCAAATCACAGTGCTAGTATTTTGACTGTCCCTGTTAGTTACTGGCCTGTCACCTTCCCTTGGCTAGTGATGTATATGGATGATAGATCGCACGTTTCTATCAGATCTGCCATTTATTAAAGATAAACAAGATCCACCTCCATTCAAAAGTAGACCGAATGTATTCGAATATACGCTTAGGAACTATTCCCCATACATAATTTCCATGACTCGAAGAAATGTCCTCAAATTGTTCCGTTTGTTAGATATATTGTTGACACCCTGGTCATTTCAATGGATACATTTTTTATATGTTCAGATAAAGTCTTTATATCGCAACTACCTCACGGTTTACTTTCACACTAGACTGCAGAGGTCGCCACTGACATCGCTGATGTTTAATTAAACTCCAGTGGGTCATTTGTATGGAATGGTATCTTAGGTATTGGTATTATCGGTGTTATCATAGCTTCTAATCATCAGAGTCATTCTTATGAATGTTATTGTTCCCATTTTCATTATTCTTTATATTATAATATCATCATTATTATTCTTAATAGCATTGTTACTACCCCTATTATTATTGTTATCATTACCATCATTTTCTTTGTCATTATTTTTACTAGTTTACCATCATCACCATCATCATAAGCCTCATTATCATTATCGTTGATGAAATTATTATTTGCAGTTTTACTATCACTCCAACAAATATTATGCATAATCATTTTCCTTATTGCACATGATATGAACCTTTATCGATGTCCTTATCACGAGTATTATCATTACTGATATTAACTTTATTGTTTGAAACAGTAGAGCCTTGATGCTGTTGTTGTTATCGCCACATTATCTTCAGCAACGGAATGAAGGCGATAACAGCCACAGCATGGGCGGGCTTCCTCCTTTGGGCGTGGGCGTCCAGAGCATCAGGGTCTTATTATCGTGCTACCGATTACCCTCTGGGTTGCTATGCGACGCCCCAGCTCGTGCCGGCCAAGAATAAGATCGGTTGCGCTTCTCGGTGCACCATGACGCGCTGTTCCTACTTCAGGTTCTTAGGTCAGTGTGCTAGGACTCAAGTCTATCATCTTTTGTTATTTCTATTGTTAGGTTGTTGTTGATGTTCTTTCTACTATGCCTTTAGTGACTATTGATTTATTTCCTTTTACTTTCCAATGAACAAATGAAACACCATGGAACAGATGGAACATGCACGCTCTTCGACCAAGGGCTAGCCAGTGAGGCGGCCAGTCGTACCTACAGGAAAGTTAATTCTACGACTCTCCCTGATGTTGCCTTGAACAAAAACGCTTCACCATCCAACCACACTGACTCGTAAGTAGAATGAGAAGGCATAAGTTCAATCGCGCTCGTTTATGAATGATAATAAGACTAACATATCTTATATAGCAAATAAATCTCCAGCATTGTTTTGATATAAACAAGCGATTTTTGACATTCGAATCAATAAAAAGAAATAGCAGCAGTTGACCCTGTGTTGTCGTGACTCAGGTACCCTTCTCCCGATCGAGCTGTTGACGGCGACATTGAGACGTACTTTCATTCCGCGACCAATGATAACCCATGGTGGAGTGTGGATCTTGGTGAAAACTATTGCATTCAACTCATCGACGTCCTGCCCATCCGATATTTTCCAAGCTGGTTCCATTCCGTTGAGGTGTGACTTGAATGACTTCAAGTAATGGAATTTCTAATCAAAATTTTAGTGATATTTTATTCTGTATTTATTATTATTATCATTATTATTATTATGATTATTATTGTCATTATTTTAAGAATACTGAATGTTTCAATGAGAATCCATAACTAAATAACTGAATGCTAAGAAAAACTCCCTATTCTATCTTTAGATACGTGCCGGCGTGACACCAGCTGCTGGGGATTTTTCTGCCTATGCTCTCGTAGCCTCGTTCCCAGGGCCCCATGCGGATGATGCCAGGTAACTCATCATATACATATACAACAGATGTGTATATGTATATATACATATATATATGTATTTATATATATATATACATATATATATATATATATTATATATATGGGTGTGTGTATGTGTGTG
>BOPN01000580.1:388157-395657 GCA_017312705.2 Penaeus japonicus | reverse complement strand
GTGATGATGATTGTGATGAAAACTAGAGATAGAATAAGAACGATGATGATAATGAGGATACTAATAATGATAATAGTGATTGTATGATTAAGAATGATGATGATGATAATGATAATGATTAGAATGATAATGATAGAGATAATGATAATAAGTATAAAAAAGAATAATTATGAGAATATGAGTAATAATACAATAAAGGAATAAAAACGATAATGATTCTTATGATTACTTTTCATATCATTATCATTTTATCATCATTATTTTCATTACTGTTATCATCATTGTCATAATTAGTATTGTTATTATCCCTTTTATCATTATCATCGACATAATTCTATGATCCTCCTCATTATTATTGATGTTATCATCATCATTATCACTATTACTATTACCCTTACCATCACTTCTATCAGTATTATCATCATCATCATTGTATTCATCATCAAAATGATTACAATTTTCACCATCATCATTATTGTATTCATCATCAGAATAATTACAATTTTCATCATCATCATCATTGTTTTCATCATCATAATAATTACAATTTTCATCATCATCATCATTGTATTCATCATCAAAATAATTACAATTTTCACCATCATCATTATTGTATTCATCATCAAAATAATTACAATTTTCATCATCATCATTATTGTATTCATCATCAAAATAATTACAATTTTCACCATCATCATTATTGTATTCATCATCAAAATAATTACAATTTTCACCATCATCATCATTAGTGTATTCATCATCATAACAATTACAATTTTCACCATCGTCTGCATAGCAATAGGATCAACAATAACAGATGATTATATTTCAGAAAAATCACAACTGTTCGATCGAGAGGAAAAACGAATATTAACGAGTCATTATTTCCTGCAACTGATCCTGATAATCAGTGATAAGCACACAATTACTCGCTTCTGTTGCTGTTTGTTTTATGTGTGCATTTAATATTTTTGTTACTATTATTAGCATTATTAGTATTAGTATTAGTAGTAGAATTGTTGGTTGTATTAGTATTAATATTATCATTATCATTGTTATCTGTTTTATCAGTGTTATCGTTGTTGTTGTTGTTATTTTTGTTTTTTATCGTCATTATCAATTTTGTAATCATTATTGTGGTACTTATCATTATTCTGTCAGTATTGTCCTCATTATCTATATAATTGTTTCATTATCATGATTGTAATGGTTATCCTTATTATTATTGGAATTGCTATCATTATCACCATTATTATAATCATTCCTAATATAATTATTATCTCCATTGCTATTACTATAATCCTTATTATCAACATTATCATAATTGCTGTTTTGCGTTTTCTTGCCGTGACCTTTGTCGTTGTGTGAATTATGTGAATTATGTTTCTTGTATGTTGCATGTGAAATAAATGATACACCATTTCAAGCTTTTATTAGTATGATTTTCATCTTACTACAATTTTGTTAAAATGAAATAAATAAAGGAGATATGAATGACAAACTTTTTTTTTTAATGGAGTTGAACTTCTCAAATTGCAGTTCTGACCTCCTGTTACACCAGACAAATTTATAATCAAATCATTAATTATCAGTTAACAGCCCTCGTCATTTTCACCTGAGATGACATCTTTTAGGATTTTAATTTTTCAAGATCATAAGTTTAATCAAGATGTATCAGGAAAGTTGATTCAGTCCATGCTTATTTTCTTTATATATTCCTCCATCACAAAGCCTGCCTTGGAGTAAATATATTTTTCTAAGATCAAATGAACATCAGATTAGCAAGCATTTTGAATTTCACCGAGACAAGTTCCATATTTGTTTCTATAATTCATATTTAGTCGAATTAATTTCCGTTCTGTCACCGGACTAATGATAGATCGAGCAGCAATCAAACGTAGGCTAGAACAAGGTAGATTTCCAACAATTAGGAGATGACATATTTGAAAATGGTTCATGTAGATCATTTGATATCACCCAATCATCACTCTATGCAATAGACTCTTGCTTGCGTCACCATATAATAATTTCTTACTCGTGTATGGACAGCTGCTTATCCTCTACTAAATAAGAGTTGAGATGCATGGGTGTCCGATAAATTCTAACTTTTCTTAATAAAGAAATATGTTAACACAAGTCTTCAGTCACCACTTTTGGACCAAAGGTTACTGCCGAAACATCAGTTCAGTAACGCAGTGTTCTTTCACACCAGTCAGTTTTTTACACATTACTTGATCCTGTATATATACATGTACTCAGCATACATTATTATTATCCTTATTCTTTTATCATTATCTTTAATATTGTTTTATCATTAGCATTATTATCATTATTATTATAATTAGCTTTATCATCAATTATTATCATTATCATCAGTGATTGTCATCACTATTATCATCACTATCATAATAATCATTCTCATTAATAGTAGTATCATTAATATCATTATCATCATTATTGTAATTATTATTACTATTATTATTATTATTAATATCATTGTCATTATCATTACTAGTGTCACTGTTATTTATGTTGTTATTACATTACAATAACTATTATCATTATCACTTTCAGTTGTAGTAGTAACAGTTTTTTTCTTGTTTTTTTTCTCTTGTTTTGTCAGTTTTAATATTATCTTCTAGGGAAGGATTTTGTATTTTGTTGTTTTATTCTCACGCGTACATGCACGTGGTATGTACAAGTACAACTTGCAACTGCATAGCTTTGTTTTGCATATTTTCATCAAGGATGTTCTTAGGATCATATATTTTAGGGGAGAACTTTGAGGATAGCAGAATATTCCTCTGATTTTCCATTCTTTTTCTTTGCTTTTTCCAGTTTGATAGACATCTGTTTTCTAAAGCTATTTTCATGTCTTCTTTTACATAGATTTTCCCACATTCTAGGCATTGTGCTGATACTTTCTTCTCACTTAACTTTGAAGGCAAGACTTTCAAGTTTCTCTTTTACTTAGTATTTCATTATCTTTTATCATCACCTTTTTTGTTTGGTGTCGTGTGCCGATGGAGAGAATTTCTGGTAAATCTGAACCATAATTTTTTTTCGTTTAGTTCTGTTGGGGCATTAGATATATGAATTATAACTGCTATCAAAACCTTTTACACAAAGCCAACGAAAACCGACCCGTCTGCCCTGAGCCACCATCCAGATAATGGCCATAGATCCCTTCCTCCCCTTCCCTTCGGTCTCGCAACAGATACAGGGACAGGAAATAAACTACGTTATTTATTTTAATAGTTCCTCGAAGTGCACGTGCGGTCACAGAACAGAGAGATGCAGACGCCGACCAGTTGCCAAGTTGTCTCAGATCGAAATCACACACTCTTTACAAAATCCCTTCGGTGAATGCAAGCAACATCTGCACGCCCTGTAGCAAAATCTGTACGCCCTGTAGCAACATCTGCACGCCCTGTAGCAACATCTGTACGCCCTGTAGCAACATCTGCACGCCCTGTAGCAACATCTGTACGCCCTGTAGCAACATCTGCACGCCCTGTAGCAACATCTGTACGCCCTGTCCTTTCAAAACACGTACTCGACAACCACACACGTACACAGCAACAACCAAACTCCCCCTCCATCTTCCTCCGCACTGACTTAAGCTCCTGACAAGCGGTGCAGGAAACCATGTTTACGCCTCCACAAAAGCCACACCCGAGGGACGTTACCAGAGTTAGGCGTGGATGAATGATGCTGCGGCGGCTGGTAATGGTGCCTTAATGGTGGCCGTACTGCGTGAGGAGGCTCTGAGGCACTCCCGTGTATCACCTTCACACGGCGGCCTCCTCTCCTCGGCTCGACACGGAGGGGGATCACGAGGTCTGCCCTTACACAATCGCACGCCCAACCCTGAGTTCTCGTGGTGTGCAAAAGGGGATTGAGACGACACGACGCGACGGGGCGCTCTCGGTTCGCAGGTGAGTGAGAATTCTCCTTAAAGGGAAGAGGGCCGTTTTCGCTCGTTAACGGGGCTGCTTATTAGTCCTCCAGGTCACTGCAGTATCATGCGGTTGTTGTTTTTTGTTATTGCTTCTTTGTGTGTTTGTTTGTTTATGTATGTGTGTGTGAACGCGAGTGTGTCTGTGTGAGTGTGTGTGAATGTGTGTGTGTTTGTTTGCTTGTATGTATGTATGTGTGTGTGTGTGTGTGTGTGTGTGTGTGTGTGTGTGTGTGTGTGCGAGAGCAAATAGATAAGCAACACAAACACACAGATTACTCGCTTCTGCTGCTAGTAGAATTGAGCAAGGAAGAAAGAGATAAGTGAGAGAAAAAAAAGAGAAGAAAGAGAAAAAGAAAAAAAAGAAAAAGAAAGAAAAAGAGAGAGAGAAGAAACCCAAACCACCTCAGACGGAGTGACACGCGCACTCATCAAGGCAGAGGTACACACTTGACCTTCCCCCTCTCTCCTCCCTCCTCCCCCCTCCCTCCTCCCCCCTCATCCCCTCCCCCCTCATCCCTCACCCCCTTTCTATCTTCCTTCCATCCCTCTCTGCATCCCTCCCTCCTTTCCTCACCTCCCCCATTAGCCTACATTCCCCTCGCCATCCTCTACCCTCTCCCCTCTCCCCCCCCCTCCTCCTCCTCCTCCTCCCCTCTCCCCCCCCCTCTCTCCTCTCCTCCTCCCCTATCCCGTTCCACTTTCATCCTGATCCCTCTTCCTTCCGCCTTATTCTCACCCCCCTCCTCCTAACCCCTACCCCTATTCTTCTCCCCCCCCCCCTACCCACCCATCCAAACACACCCTTAAAGTTACGAGGCTATGTTCTGTGGGTAGCTGTAGCCTCGTTATCCGGCTTCATAGCCCCCAGTGTCCTTGAGTCGTCGAGACTATGCTGGGTGAACACATGGGGTTATGTAACTGAAGCGCCAGACTATGTGTGTGTGTGTGTGTGTGTGTGTGTGTGTGTGTGTGTGTGTGTGTGTGTGTGTGTGTGTGTGTGTGTGTGTGTGTGTGTGGTTGAGTACGGATCGACCTGTTTTTCGGACTGGGAGTGGAGGGGAGAGGGAGGGAAGGGAGGGGAAGAGGAGGGAGGAGGGGAAAAGACTTTCTAAGGTGTCTCATGCATGTTGATAAGGATGAGATAATTTAGGTCTTTCTCCCGGTGTAATTTTGTGGACTGCTTTTCACCTTTGGGGTCTTTTCAAGAAGTTGCATTTACTTGTGTGTCCAGCTGTTCTTATCAATGTATACATAGATGAATTATAAATATACATACATACATACACACACACACACACACACACACACACACACACACACACACACACACACATACACACACACACACGCGCACACACACACACACACACACATATATATATATATATATATATGTATATATATATATATATATATGCATATATATATATATATATATATATATATATATATATATATATGTATATATATATATATATATATATATATATATATATATATATATGTATGTATATACATATATATAAGCATGTATATATGTATACATATGTTTATTTATTTATTTATTCATTTATTTATATATATATAAATATATATATATATATATATATATATATATATATATATATATATAAATATAAATATATATATATATATATATATATATTATATATAAAAAAAATATATATATATATATATACATATATATATACATATATATATATATATATATATATATATATATATATATATATATATATATATATATAAATATATATATATATATATATACATATATATATATATATATATATATATATATATATATATATATATATATATATATATATATATATATACATATATATATATATGTGTGTGTGTGTGTGTGTGTGTGTGTGTGTACATATGTATATATATATATATATATATATATATATATATATATATATATATATATATATATATATATGTATGATTAAGATAATAGAATCGAATCAATTCGCTCACACTAAGTTATACATGAGTCCTCACTTCGCAAAAGCAGCAACTCTCCTTTTCTTAACCCTCGAATAAACTCACTAATATGTGAGTTATTATAATTCCGGAAGCCGTAATATACAAAATCCTAAAGAGAAAATTTCTGTCAAATTCGCTCTAGCCTCTCTTTATTTCTCTTTCATACGTTTTCATGTTGCATATGGTTCAAGGAGGAGATTAAATATAGCAATCAGAGTCTCGAGATTTGAAACGATTTACCGGAAAAAATGATTCCTTATGCCCAAAATCCTCGGAAAGAAACCCTAATGTGTGTGTGTATATATATATATATATATATATATATATATATATATATATATATATTATATACACATATATATACACATGTATAAATATGTATACAAACATGTCTGTATATATAAATTATGTTCCGCCGTCCTGGAGAAATCCATAAGAATGGAAGAAATGATAAAAGTAGAAAAGCAGAAGAGAACTGATCGGTTGCAATGAATTACATAACTGAAGCGAAGCGATGCGCGGAGGTTCCACATTCAGCTAAAGAAAGCTTACCAACTAAGCGCATTTGAGGATGGCTCAATGAATACAAAGATTGAGAAGTTACCGAGTTAAACGTTGTGTTTGTTCTTTTTATGTCAAGACTAATATTATTTTTAGACAAATAGATTAAGAGAAAATTTTTAAAAAGTCACACGCAGTAAGATATAATGGGAAGATGGAAACTTTTTAAAAAGCCTATGGAATCTTCTATAACGTTTTCATATAAACCTGTGCAGTTAGCCAGGGTGGTAAATAAAGATCTAAACTAAAATACAGAAAGGAAAAATGTCTATGACATCTACATCCATAATTTCACTAACATATCTATTATTTTTAGCCAGTTGATAAAGGACTCCCGCCCCCTCCTCCCACAGCGGAAAAAAACTAATCATCTATTATTTCCATAGTACTGTGCCTGTGCAAAGTATTTAAGCTTTAAACAGGTTCATGCATTGTAAACATGCAAACTCGTCCCCTTGAATGAAAGGCCCTACATGGTCGGTTTATATCACTAAAGGATAAGACACCTACAGGGAGTGTATTTTATGCAAGTGTCCCCTTAATAGACACTGACCCCCTCCGCTATATATAAGTAGAATGCCACCGCTACTGTCAATACGCGAGTATGAATCTTACATTGATGGACCCGCGGGATATGGAAGCCGAGCAGTGAGTACTAACACTGCATAATACAATATCTAACACCACCAGAATATCAAGAGGGGGGGGTTTCATGGTTAGCCGTGATCAAATTGACTTGCCAGGAATACATCTATTCACAGAACTCCCATTAAATCAAGGCTAGTGAATTATTTTCTATGACTCACAGGATGATCTTTTGATAAATAAGACGAAAATATTACATAAGTTGATAAAATTTATTTGTATCGTGCGAAAGAACGGATCTCTGATATAAATTCCGGATGATTGTAATTGCAAGTTAGAATCTTAAAGCATGAACATGTTGATCACCTAGCAAG
>BOPN01000580.1:365657-370657 GCA_017312705.2 Penaeus japonicus | reverse complement strand
CCCTTCCCTGCCATACACTGTGTCCACACGTTGGCCAATACTCCTGTTAAGAGCTTCGTCGCACCTAGGCCATGTGAGACGACCATACGTTAAGGCTGTCTGTCTGTAAGGTTGTCTGTCTGTAAGGCTGTCTGTCTGGTTTTTTATTTAGGTCTTACCTTCAGAGCGCGGGTTATGCTCCTTCCTAAATCTTTATTCTCATTTCGTTCTTTGTGTCCTATGGTCTACCAACCTATTGCATCTAGAACGATGAGCATACGTGGTTTGCATATGCAAATGTAAGGTCTTAGGCCATGTTCCTTTTTCTAGGTTTGGCTGGCTTCGTCAAGTGGCAACACATAAGATGTTTGCATAATGGAAAGGACAGAGCCTTAGTTTGTAGAACTGTTCGATTATTTAAGAGGGGATGTTTGGCTAATCTATGCTTAAAGTTACCTCCCATTTGCTTAAGAAAAAGATACAGCGCATCTCCCGTCCGTTAAAAGATACGGAGATATCTTTTCAAAAAGAAATGCGATTATTTAATATACATTAACCTCGCTTTGAAGTCTAAGAGGAAGAAAATTGTACAATCATGCTTTAATGGGCTATCCTTCAACGTAAGTGACCTCGAAATATAGGAGAAGGAAAGCATAAAGAATGATTCGTGAGAGAGAGAGAGGGGGGGAGAGAGAGAGGGAGAGAGAGAGAGAGAGAGGGAGGGAAGGGGCGTGAGAAAAAGAAAGGAAGAGAGAGAGAAAGAGAGGAAAAGAGAGGGTGTGAGAGAGGGAGGGGGCGTGAGATAAAGAAAGGAAGAGAGAGAGAAAGAGAGGAAAAGAGAGGGTGTGAGAGAGGGAGGGGGCGTGAGATAAAGAAAGGAAGAGAGAGAGAAAGAAAGGAAAAGAGAGGGTGTGAGAGAGAGAGAGACGAAGAGAGAGAGAGCGGGGTGGATGGAAAGAGAGGGTGAGAGAGAGAGAGAAAAAAAGGTAGGGGGTTGGGAAATACGAATGTATATATGTATATAAAATGCATATATTGTACCTAATACAATACAATGTGTTTGTGTGTGTTAGTATTATGTAAGTATGTTTGCATATTGTGCGCATGTGCTTGCCAGAGTGAAACAAACTAGTTTATTGTAGCCAAAGCGGTTCGGGAAAGGAGTTTTATGGAATGCACCACCGTTCTCGAAATATAGCATTACGTATATAAAATATTTTGGCAGTACCGCGCACCAATTTGTGCAAATCCTTATCAGAATAGAATTTATGCACAATACTTTAAATGCTGTAGTGCAATATCTAGACCACAAGTATGCAATGACTAATTCCGTAAAGTTAAGGCAAACATTTTTCTTCCCCTGTGCCTGTAGGATATTACGTCACCTGCAGCAGAAAATGTCAAATAGTATCACAGAGAAATCTGAAACTAGAGATGATCCTGAGATCTCACACCCAGTCGCTCTTTCCCCGGCGGAACGTGTTCGGACGTGTTCCCAAACTGAATTTATCTTTCTGACAGGAATTTTCCATATGCAGCTCCCTCCTCCTCTCGCTCGGGTTTTCTCTACTTCATTCTGTATGCTTTTAACGCGTAAGCTCACGCACATGCACGTGCATACACACAAACATACACACACACACACACACACACACACACACACACACACACACACACACACACACACACACGCACGCGCACACACACACACACACACACACACAAACACACACATTCACGCACACACACACTTGAAATATGAGCATGTCCCACCGCCAGAAAAGGAAGAAGAAAGAAAACATAAAACAAATCGCCATTTGTTTTATTTACACACACACACACACACACACACACACATACACACAGTCATACGCCAATGTGTGTGTGGAATAAAGGCAGACAGTAATAGCTACCTTAGATTACGTAATTTTCAGACGTCATATCAATTAACTTATCTCTTATGAACAAAACTGAATCAATAGAGAGAGAGAGGAGAGAAAGACAGAGCGGGAGAGCGAGAAAAAGAGAGAAAGAGAAAGAGAGCTATAGAGAGAGAGAGGAGGGTAGGGAAGAATGGAGGGAGGAAGGGAGGGAGAGGGACTGTCACAGAAGAGAGAGAAAGAGACAGAGAGAGAGATAGAGAGGAAGAGAGAGAAAGAGAGAGGGGGGAGAGACCGTCACAAGAGAGAGAGAGAGAGAGAGAGAGAGAGAGAGAGAGAGAGAGAGAGACATAGAGAGAGAGAGAGAGAGAGGAGAGAGAAAGAGAGAAAGAGAGAGAGAGAGAGAATGTTCCCAGAATGTTCACACACACACACGCTCGCTCCAGCGCCTGGCCGAAGCACAACAATCTCTGGGCTCCTCTCACAATGGTCTTTCGGGAACATCCAAAGAGCAGTAAAGTTGTATCTTTACGAGGCACAATCACGAGAGGCTTCTGTGCCCATCTTCACTCCCCGCTTCTAAGGAGACGGCGTCGGGGATTTCCTCAAGGATCATAGGAAGTCCTCAGTGGAATCGCTCAAGGAAAGCCCCCGTGAGCATAACCCGCGCTGAGTGACCGCTCTCGTGTTGCGCGGGAGTTGATGTACTGAATGGCCGTCGGGCGAGACGGGGTTGGGGGGTCTTTGTGTGTGTGTGTGTGTGTGTGTGTGTGCTTATGTATATGTATATATATATATTATTATTATTATATATATATATATCGATAGATAAATAGATAGATAGACAGACAGTTAGCGACAGAGAGATAGAGAGAGAGACACAGTGAACTTCATACATATCTCATTCAATTCAAGAAAACATGGTTGAAATAGCAACTTCCGTTTAAACGCAGACGGAATGCCCCGTATCACAACGCACGGATCCTGACTTCTACGACGGTACATCTACAGTTATCCTACGTTATCTTTATTTTTATCTTTATCGTAGTTATCGTACACGTCTACGTTGCTGTTCTGGACTACACGTAGGACTCTCCCACGTTCAGGCTACATGAACAGTTGCAATTGTCTGTAGAACTTGTCCTGCGCTAATTATTAATTCCACAGGCTAAAGTACTCTATCGGTTTTATGTTGAGAATTATGTTCAAGCACAACTCTTCAGTATATGGTGTATGGATGGAGAAAAATCTTTGGTGTTTCTGTTTTTTTTTTTTTTTTTTTCTAATGTTTGCCTGATTGATTGTGATTTTGTTGTTGCTTTTGTTTTATGTACCTTCTTTATAACATGTATTGTCATGATCTGTTGCACTATGCATCATCTTGCAGATATGATAAGAAGGTAATATCTTAAAGAAAAACAACTTTGATGGATAGTCGTATACATGCATACACTATCTTTATGTGTACATATACACACGTGCGTGTTTATGTTCTGTGTATATATTTTATACCCGAGACACATACCAGTGTGAGTACAAGTGGAGAAATTGGCACGCGCACATGTGTGTGTGTGTGTGTGTGTGTACATATGCATGTATGTACACACACCAATGTGCTTTCACCCGCCCAGTATGTAAGCCAGTAAATCACGTATTTACTACCTGTATGAAAACGCATACAGTATGTTTATTAATATTTTATTTCCTGTTTTTTTTTCTTTCTTTCTTTCTTTTTCTTTATTATTATTATTATTATTATTATTATTATTATTATCATTATTAGCTTGAAGAGAGAGGAAACGTTTCATATCATACTAAGCAATGCATAACTACCTCTTTATTCAACATATATGCTTATATGTACTGATGAAACAATTGTCTGTGCATTACCCTTATCACAACGTCTAATCAAACTACCAGCATTTTTCTTCCCTAATATAATCTTCTATTAAGAAGTCATCTGATAATTATGTATTCAAGATGCCATAACATCCGTAAGTCATCAAGGCGACAAGGCGTAATTTATGTGCTATTTCAATTATTACTACTACATGTATTATTATTATTATCATTATTATCATATTTTCATTATCATTGTCGCTGTTATTGATATTGTAATTGTCATTATCAACATATTATCACCATTGCTAGTATCATCATTATTATTAGTGTTATTATTATCATCATTTTTATTATAATTGTCATTAACATCATTATCATCATTATTATTATTATCATAATTTCCAAAATCATTATCCTCATAGATATTATCACTGTTACCATCCTTATCATCATTACTATTATTATTATTATCAAATTCATTATCATCATTATATCATCATCATCTTCATTATTAGTAGCGTTGCCATTATCACCACTATCATCATTATCATTATAATTAGCATTATTATAACTTTTATCATCATCACTATTGTAATAACTATTATCATTATTATCAACACTATTATCTTTGATATTATCATTATCACATTTATCATCATTATTACTATCATTTTGTAAATAGCTCCTTGCATGTTGTAAAGGCATTCATTTGCAATTCTAACTCATAATAAATACACACTCCTCAACAAATAATGCAATACAAAAAAATAAACATACACGTTTTGTTCATGCACTATAGATGATGCAGAGTTAGTTCGTAATTGCACGAAATGCACTTTTATGATCATTTTATTTTCAAAACTCTTCTATGTATCTTTTTTTTTTTTTAGTCTTTTATCTATTCATTCTAGAGCCATTTTGTAATGTACACTGTTTTAGTCTTGGTCATTTGCAGTCCATTTTGCAATTTTCACAATTGCATTCATTTTAGCGTTGAGGAATATTCTTATATTGCAATCAACATCACCGTCGCTTCTCTCTACCTCTTAATATAATTGTAATCGTCTTTTTCCTTTGTTACTTTTTATAACTATATATACATTTTCTAATCTACAAAAAGAAGAAGAAGCAGAAAAAAAAGAAAAAAGAAAAAAAAAGCCAGTAAAACCTCGAGTTTATATGAGCATTACCTCCAGTTGCGCTCACAGAAATTTCATTTTGGACGAAGCCTGGACTCATCTTCATTCTGTTGGCTGCTCTTTTAGAGAGAGAGAGAGAGAGAGAGAGAGAGAGAGAGAG
>BOPN01000580.1:356518-359137 GCA_017312705.2 Penaeus japonicus | reverse complement strand
ATATATATATATATATATGTATGTATATGTATACATGTAAAATCTAAAACTACTAAGGTAAACCCATAACGTTTCGAATCTTTAGATATACAATTATATTTAACATTTATTCCGAATATCAACACTAGCTTCCACTTTGAAGATTCCAGAGTGCAACGTTCTAGAACCATCATAGAGCTTCAAAATTAATCCAGAATTGATGGTTTCTTTTTCGTTCGAGGTTGCCAACTTCAGTAATAATCCCGACGGAGACATTGCATGACCGAATTCCATAATTTCATTGGAAGTCTATTGGCTGAGCCGTAATTTGAAAAACCTCGTCCAATACTTGAGATAAAGTCACTTGGTGAGGGGAGAGTGAGGGGAATGCACTGGCGTCTGACCTAGTAAAGCTTAGGTCACTTGTGAATGGCGTAATTGGTTGGGTTCGTATCTGCTGATAGAATGATCATTCACAAATTATTGAGGTTTGTTTTTTACATATATATATATATATACATATATATATATATATATATATATATATATATATATATATATATATATATATATATATCACTGTTCGTAAAACTTTAAATAATGATATAATTTACTTAATAACTTTGACCTCAAAAATAACACACTAACCACAGACCTGCCAATCATTATCAAAATACATTTCCTTCAAGTTTTGAAGAACGCCCAGCTATATATCTGAAGATACGCCCTGCTGTTTCACCTGGAAGCAAGGCCAGGGAGCCATGACGGCCCAGACTTCGTAAATCGATAATAGGTGCAAAATCATTTCCAACCTGATAATTGCCTCATCAAAGGGAGGACCATTCTGTATCGGGTCTCTCAACCTGGCCTCATTAACGGTCATTAGCCCAGTTTTGTAAACTCTATCCAACATTTTTCCCCCTTATTTGCATTATCAACTCTTCATTATCCATCGATGAAAGTTGGAAAATTGTCAAGATTCTGGACTGAAGGAGTTTGGTTGTTGACAATGCCTTGGGTTTGACAACATTCGTGACCGGGTGTGATTTAGTTGATTCGAGTTCGTTTGAGCCGAAAAGAACTCATTACTGTAGAGACTCAGTACCTTATTTCTTTCGGAATATCTATATGTTAAATTCCCTGATAAAATGATTCAAGTCTATATATATCTAAATCACGTTAATATTTCAAGGTACAAAAAGGATATATACACAATCTTAATCAAAATGTGAGAAGCACACATACAAACACACAGACACGTGAAGAATCCATGCCGAACAAGTTGAAAACGAAACAGCGAAGGGAGACGCAGGAAAACACATCAATATGCCGAAGGCCTTTTCGCTTTACTGCTTCCTCAGACCAGGAGGAATCAATATAGCAAAAAGCCTTAGGCAAATTCGTTTCCCTTCGTTATTCTGTTTTCAACGCACACATACACAAACATCGCAAAAAAAAAAAAAAAAAAAAAACAAGGCTCCTCGACATTTCTCAGGCATTTCAACACCTTGGGAACATCGAAGGAAATTCAACATGGAAACAGAAATACAGCTGAAATATCAACCCGAAAACGAACCGATCCGGAGATCTGTTCTATTTGAACGGAGGAGGCGGTCGCGCCATTGAATATTCTCCATGCGTGGCCTTTAGATAACCTTCTTTAACTGAAAGATGATATTGTCAAGACTAGAGGCGTGAGATACGAATGCATTGTCCGAGCCCTTTTATCCGATCATCCTTTGTGGTGTGCTTGTGTGTGTGTGTGTGTGTGCTTACGTAAGCTTTTGAGGGGTTGAAGGTGGTGGTGTTTGCAGTCGTGCGCTTTGTCTTTTGTGCGAAGGAGTATACTGGTGTGTGTGTGTGTGTGTGTGTGTGCGTGTGTGTATGTGCGTGCGTGCGTGTGTGTGTGTGCGTGTGTGTTTGTGTGTGTGTGCGTGCGTGCGTGTGTGTGTGTGTGTGTACGTATTATGTACGTTTTTTTCAACGACGAAGAGAAATTTGAATGACTGGTCACTTCGTAAACATGAGGATCAGAAGAGCGAATGTTCTGAAATCCTTTTCCAAAGTCAAGTGCCGTGAGTCCGCCGCTGGCAAGGCGCTTTCCAATAACAAGGCTTGGGCGCTTCTGATGTTATTGTAGGTCACGGGCTTCTTCCATATATTGTTTTATTGTTATCTTTGTTTATCTTAGAGACGCGTAAAGGTCAACTCGCGCTCACGAATGCAATACAAACAAGCTGCGGAAGAAAAAGGTTCAGAAGAGAGGAAAGATTATTGTCTATATGTATACAGATACATACATACTTACATTTGATTTTATATATATATATGTGTGTGTGTGTGTGTGTGTGTGTAGAGAGAGAGAGAGAGAGGAAGAGAGAGAGAGAGAGGGGAAGAGAGAGAGAGAGAGAGAGAGAGAAAGAGAGAGAGAGAGAAAGAGAGAGAGAGAGAGAGAGAGAAATCACGAAGAACGCTAAATACGAACCTAAAACATTTCACCTGTCTCACTGCTCTAGTACAGCGGAGGGTCGTGGGATTGAAGAGAGGAAACGCGAGGGGAGCAGCTAGTAAACACGTGACCTATCTAGAATCAAAAAGGGAAAAGATGGATGGTGAGCGAGGGAAAATCGTGGGTAATTC
>BOPN01000580.1:329018-331518 GCA_017312705.2 Penaeus japonicus | reverse complement strand
TTGTCTTCCTTTTTTCTTCTACTTTTCTGTTCTATCTTCCTCTCTCTTGTCCTTTTCCATCTTCTTCTCTCTCTATTTCTACCTATTTCTTTCCTTTTTACTTCTCTGCTCTATCTATCTCCTTCTTTGTCCTTTCCCCCCTCTCCTTTCTCTGTCTATCTCTTTCTTCCTCTCCTTCTCTATCATCATCAATCTATTTTTTTTTATCTTTCTTTGCTGCATCTTCACTGTCTTTCTTATCTCCTCCCTCTTCTCATCTTTCCTTCTCTTCTCTATCTATTTACCTCTTTCTTTTTCCTTTTCCTTCCTCTCCTCTATCTATCTACCACATTCTGTTTCACTTCCTTCCTTTTTACTCTTTCTGTCTGCCTCTATCACTTTCTCTTCCTCTCCCCCCCCTTTCCTTCTTTGTTCATCTGCCACTTTCTTTTCCTCTTTCTTCTCTCTCTATTTACCTCTTTCTCGTCATATTCCCTCCTATCCTCTCTCTATCTACCACTTTCTTATCATTTTCCTTCTCTTTCTATCTTTCTTCCACTTTCCTTTCTTATTCCACTCTGTCCTCTCTCTATCTATCCCTTTCTTATCCTCTTCCTTACTCCCCTTTCTCTATCTACCACTTTATTTTCATCTTCCTTCTCTTTCCTATCTATCTACCACTTTCTATTCCTCTCTCCTCCTTCCTCCCCTCTCTCTATCTACCACTTTCTTTTCTTCTTCCTCCTCTATCCTGTTTCATGCCTATCTACCACTTTCTTTTCCCCTTCCATCCCCTTCTATCTATCCACCACTTTCTTTTCATCTTCTCTGTCCTCCTTGTTCGTCTGTTTACTTATCCTTACCCCTTTTTTTCCATCACGACGAGCATGGACTCTGATTTGTTCAACTGCATTTCTAAAATCTAATTTGCATATCCTTGAATTCCAGAGGCTGTGACGAATTGACGAAATAAAGCTGAATGACTAAGATGATTTTTTTTTTTTAATTTATGAAACATTTTTCTATGTGATCTCATTTTAATTAAGTAATGATAATATTTACTTTTGTCAAATTATTAGATTTGCGGTAATTTTGAAATTAATCTATTGGATAAAATGTAGTTCTGAAATTTATCTATTAGATATACCGTAATTTTGAAGTTTATCTATTAGATATACCGTAATTTTGAAGTTTATCAATTAGATATATTATATTGTGAAGTTTATCTATTACATATACCGTAATTTTGAAGTTTATCTATTAAATATACCGTAATTTTGAAGTTTATCTATTAGATAAAAGTAATTTTGAAGTTTATCTGTTAGATAAAAGTAATTTTGAAGTTTATCTATTAGATATACCGTAATTTTGAAGTTTATATAACCTCCAAACAAACCGCCTCAGATAAATGACAAAAAAANGGAGGGAGAGAGAGAGAGAGAGAGAGAGAGAGAGAGAGAGAGAGAGAGAGAGAGAGAGAGAGAGAGAGAGAGAGAGAGAGAGTGAGAGCGAGACAGAATAAGAGAGAGAGAGAGAGCAAGCGAGAGAGAGGCAAACATACATACAGACAGAGACAAAAAATCTTAAAAAAATAAGAAATACCTTCAAGTATCCTGACTTTATCCTCGTCATGCCAGGCTTCGAGTTGCCGTGGGAACCTCTTTGCCCGGACATGCGAGTGAAAGAAGGAGAGAGAGGATAAGAGGGAGGAGAAAGAGGAGAAGAGGAAGAAGGAGGAAAGGGAGAAGAAGAAGAAAGAGGATAAGAGAAAGAAGGAGGAAGAGGAGAAGAGGAAGGAGGAAGAGGATTAGAAGAAGAAAGAGGATAAGAGGAAGAAGAAAGAGGATAAGAGGATGAAGAAAGAGGATAAGAGGAAGAAAAAAGAGGATAAGAGGAAGGAGGAAGAGGAGAAGAGGAATAAGGAGAAAGGATAATTGGAAGAATAAAGAGGATAAGAAGCATCCCAAAAATCAAAGAAAAACAAAAACAAGAATAAAAACAACAATGAACGATGATGATGATGATGATGATAAAGATAATGAGAACAATAATGATAATGATGATGATTCGTAACTAAAACAACAACAACAACAAACAAACAAACAAACGGAATCGCCCTATCAACTGCAAGACGGACAGACAAAGCACCTGCACGATGACAATGAGAAGAAGACACACGAAGAAGGAAGGAAGGAAGAAGGCGAAGAGGAGACAAAGGCTGAAGGACAAATTAGGCGGAGCATGAAACAGGCGTCTGTGTCAGTATGTGTGCGTGAGAGAGAGAGAGAGAGAGAGAGAGAGAGAGAGAGAGAGAGAGAGAGAGAGAGAGAGAGAGAGAGAGAGAGAGAGAGAGAGAGAGAGAGAGAGAGAGAGAGAGGAAGGAGGGAGGGAAGAGAAGAGAGAAAGAGAGAAGGGAGAGAGAGAGAAAGAGAGAGAGAGAGAGAGAGAAAGAGAGAGAGAGAGAGAGAGAGAGAGGAGAGAGAGAGAGAGAGAGAGAGAGAGAGAGAGAGAGAGAGAGGAA
>BOPN01000580.1:311518-316518 GCA_017312705.2 Penaeus japonicus | reverse complement strand
AAGTTGCAATATATAAAGTATTGTGCATAGTTTACGTGTAGGGGAAAAAGGGCATAAGGCTCTCATATTGCAAGAAAACAATAAACAGCAAACAATAGGGTGGGATACAGTGGCAGTTTGGCAGTCGATATGGAAGATAATATGATAAGTGTAAATAAGTGTTAAGTGTACAATGTGCGATACAGGATTAATAATGATGATAATGATGATTATAATGACTATGATAACAATAATGATAATAATAATGATAGTGATATTGAAAAAATAACCACAACGACAACAAGCTTTATAATAACGATGATGACGATAATAATAGTGATAATGATAATAATAATAATAGTTTTGTAACTCCTATAATCATTATAATGTTGATAACGGTAATAATTCTCAATACTTCTACTACTCTCAACTATTGTCATTGTTATTAACATCATTTTAATGTTATTATCATTATCAGTATTACAATCATAATCACCCTACTCATCATTGTAATTGTTAATATTATTGATATTACTATTATCATCATTATTTTAACCATTATCATTATTATTATTATCATTATTGTTATCATTATCATTATTGTTATCATAATGGTCATTATTATCATTATCATTGTCATTATTACCATTATCATTATTGTTACCATTATTATTATCATTATCATTACTATCATTGTTATTATCATTATCATCATTATTGATATCATTGTTATTATAATTATTGTTGTCATTATTATCAAATCAACATCATCATTATTATTATCATTATCATTACTATTGTAATTATCATTACTATCATTTTTGTTGCCATTACTATAATTATTACGTTTACCATCATCATAATATTTATCAGCATTATCATTTTTATTATCATTTATCATTATTGTTATTACCATTAATACTATTAACATTATTATCATTGTTATCATAATTATCACTATTATTATATTTTACTATAATAATGATAGTAATTATAATCATTATAGTTTTCGTTACCATTACTATCTTTCCTATTGTTTTTGATTATAATTTTCATCATTATCGTTAAATTATCGTTATCATCATTATCATTATCACCATCATTACCAATCTTGTTGATATTCTTATCATCATCACCATCATTACTCTTATCATAACTGTTTTTATTATCACTGTTATCAATTTCATTATCATCATTATCCTTATTATAATCATCATAATTATCATTATCACTATCTGTCTATACTACTGTCTATCTATCTATCCATCTCTCTATCTATATATCTATCTGTTCTTCCATCTATCTGTCTGTCTATCTGTCTATCTATCTATCTATCTAACCATCTACCCACCAATTTATATATCCATCTATCTATCCACAAACCAATCAACCAATCTATCTATTAGGCCATCGATCTATCTATCAACCTACATAGCCATCCCTTCATCAAACTAACAATCTATCTATCTATCTATCTATCTATCTATCTATCTCTTCATAATTATTAACACTTCCTTACCTGCATCTTGAATTAAAATATTTGATTTTTTTTTTTTTTTTTTTAATTCAAAATCGAGGATTCACACGAACTTGTCGGAGGAAAAATTATGGTCAAGGTTAACTTGGTGCATAGGAGTTTCTTCTGTAAAAAAAATAAAAAAATAAATAAATTGAGAGTATCATTTTATTAGTCAATTTATTTATTCATTTCATTCTGGTTATTTGTGTCATGTGTATGTATATTTGTGTTTTTGCGCAGTATATTTTGTATGTTTTTTTTTGTTATTTTTTGTATGTGATTTCCCGCTATGTTTTTGTTGTTTTTATTTATTGTTGTATTGTATGTGGAAATTATTGTTTTATTGATATATGTATAGGGATTAAAGTTTAGATATACTTAGACGCCTTGTATATGTGTGTATGTGCGTGTGTGTGTGTGCGTCTGTGTGTGTGTGTGTGTGTGTGTGTGTGCATTTGTGCGTGTGTATGTGTGTATCTGTGTCTGTGCACCTAAATATATATATCTCAATTAATAAATAAACCTACAGACAAAACACAAGTAAAGGTACACATAACACCAAACGAAGGTAAGTTGAAGAAAATCAGATGCAATAAGTGCCTTAAAAAAAGCAATTCGAACACCAAATCAGGTTCACTATTGCGTCACCATTAATGACGTCACATCACATAATTTAGGCCTTAATGATGCTACGAGACCTGCAAGATCCATTCAACAATCAAAAGACGACTCAAAAAAAAAAAAAAAAAAAAAAAAAAAAAAACAGGTTCTCCGTAACGTGACGTCACAAGTACGAGGTGTGACCAACGTGACTCGCTACGGGACTTGGGCAGGGTCATCCCACACCCGCAGGAGCAACGTCACAGCAAGGTCACGGCAGGTGTGGGAGGAGCCTCACTCGTGAAGCTCCGCCCCCTTGGCTCCCCCCCCCCCCTCTCACTCCACCTCTCCCTCCCCTCCCAGTCAAGTGACGTGTTACAGATGCTTCCACCGGAGTTTTGACTCGTACTCCACACCTGTGCTATACACCTGTGCGAGACGATTGGCTCGTGAATGAAAAGGGGGGCGGGGGGGACACTAGGGGGTGTTCCTTTATTCCTTCCGCTTGTTATTTTTTCCTTCCTACAGCTAAGTTTCTCGTCGAGCTGGCTGGCGGCAGAGGGTGGGGGGGGGCGGGGAGGCAGGCGGGGAGGCAGGCAGGCAGGCAGGCGGAAAGGAGGGTGGTAGGAGGAGGGAGGGAGAGAGAGAGAGAGTGAGAGAGAGGGAGGGAGGGAGGACGGGGCAGGGGGGCGTGTGGGATCGCCCCGTGCCGTAACCTTCACATATAAACAAACGTTAGGTGTCGGTCGCGATACTAGTAGCTTGTACTGTGTCGTGACGCACCTTCCCCGCTCCTGCTCTCTCTTCCCACCGCCGCCGCCTCTCCTTGCTTGTCGCACCTACCCACGAGTCCTCACTCTTAAAAAGACATGAAAAACATGACTACCGACACCCTGCGATTATAACACTGCTGCTTTTTCTCCTCTCTCTGTGCCTGTGCGTGTCTGCGTGTGCTTGAGGAACTTGCCAAGGGTCCTGCGCAGAGTTCCGAGACGTTAATAAGAAAGTCGTTAAGGTTCGATCACGTGTTTTCCATCCGACTTCCCAGCGAGCTCGCATTTCTGGGGATAACCGGAGCTTTTTTCCCTCTGACGAGATTCCCCCCGCGTCGTATCAGCCTATCTACCTGTTTATCACCCCTCCCCCTCCCTCCCCCCCTTCGAAGGAGTAACTGGTTCCTTGCGTGTCCCTTCTGTGTCCCCATCTCGAGGAACATCAACACACGCACGCGACTCTGACTCTCACTCGCGGGCATTCCTCGTCTCGTCTCGTTCGTCACTAATCTCGTTCCTACTCGCCGCCCCCCCGAACCCCGAACCCCGCCCCCCGCCCCCCCTCAGCCTCCTCCATCGCCTCCTTCGACGCCACCAAAGCACTTAGCAACCCCTCGCCCCTCCCCTCCACTCCCCTCCCCTCCCCCCCACCTCTGTTCCGCCCGCCCTCTTTCGCTGTGTTAGGTAAGGATGCTTGCGTAACGGGCCTTTGTCCCAGTGTTGCTCTGCGATCCTTCCTCGCAACTTAACTCTAACCACAGAAGGCGTTCGCGTCCTGTACTGCTCGCGAGGCTCTCACTGGCAGTCGTACCTCGGCCACTTCGACGTTAGCACAGGTCGTATCCACTCAGGATGACGTTTGATTGTATTTGTTTTGAACTATAAGCAAGAATAAAAATAAAAGTTGAAAAAAAGAGAAAACGCTAAAGGTTTTTGAACCGTAATAAAAATCATCCTTACCTCAATTCCGCTCGAGTATAGGCCTCGGTATAGAAACTTCTATTTGCAAGACAGTTAACAAAGAAACAATAGGAAGACCGTCATTGTCGGTATTACTTGAAAAAACAAAAACAAAAAAACAAAAGAAACACAGAAAATAAGCAAGATAAAACGAAAAAGTAATTATTTTTTTCCCAGAATAGTCACAAGTAGAAAGGTCCGGAAAATAAGTAAGTAAGACCCTCTCCAGTCCGTCAGTACAGTGCCGGCCCGGTACACAGCGAGTGCCATCGCGACTCAGTGCCACGAGTAGACGCCGCGCAGTGCTTAAAAAGAGAGAGATAGAGAGATAGACAGAGAAAGAGAAGTAATAATAGAAGGGTTAGCGTAGTGCCTCAACCAGCACGAGAAAAGGAGAGAGGGAAATTCGCGCGAGAGAGAAAGAGAAGGAGAGAAAGATGCTGTCCCTGCAGGAGCTACGAGAATCCCTGAAGACGGCGGAGTACCTGGCGAGTCTGTCCCTCACCTCGCGCCAAGACCGCCAGGAGGGACATGGAGGGAAGCCAGGGAAGGAGTTCGAGAGGCATGAGGAAGAGGAGGAAGAGGGAAAGAAGAGCACCAAGAAGTCTTCTGATGCCGTGCCCTACGTTCCTCCCAAGCAACTCCTCTTGTATCTCGTAAGGTGAGTCTCACTGGCACGTGTCTTTGGCTTTTAGTTTCCTTGTGTTTCCTTTCTTTTTCCTAGTTTTCTTAGTCTTTCCTGGTCATTTTGGTTTTGATTTTAGTCTAAGTTCTAAGTTTTGATATAAGTGTTTTGGTAGATGTATAGGCAGATGGAGAGCATGAATATAGAGGCTAAATGATACTAGAAATACTTATATTTGATAGTTGCTTAGACTGAAAGTAGGTGATAAGATACAATAGTTTTTTTATGTCTCATTTGGCATTAAAGTTAAATTGAAGGACTTATAATGTGCAGTTATACAGAGAGGAAGAGTGAATACATGGTCAGACTGAACACAACTTAGAGACACACTTATATCTGACAGATAACGTTGAAAATTGACAAGAAAATATAATATTCTCATGCAAAAGTAATACTCCTGTACAACAGACCTATAAACATGGCATACGACACACCATAGTGATTGAAAAAAAAAAGAAGAAATAGCATGATCATTCTCATGTTA
>BOPN01000580.1:291518-294018 GCA_017312705.2 Penaeus japonicus | reverse complement strand
TGTGTATATGTGGGTGCGTGTGTGTGGGTGCATGTGTGTGTGGAGAGAGAGAGAGAGAAGGAGAGAAGTGAAAAAAGAACCCAAACCAAACATACAAAAGTGCAAGAGCGAATAGCGGGAGTGAGAGGGTACACAGGAAGCAAGAGTGGGGTGGGGTGGAAGGAGGGGAAGGACGAGAAAGAAGGGAGGTAGGGGAAGGAGGGGAGTGAGGAGGAGGAGAAGAAAGAGGGGATGTAGGAGAGAGAGAGGAGAGAGAGGGGAGAGAGGAGAGAGATGAGAGAAAGGAGAGAGGAGAGAGATAGGTAGAGAGAGGAGATAGGAGAAAGGGAGAAAATAGGAGAAAGAGAGGAAATATATAGGAGAGAGAGAGAGATTGGAGAGAGAGAGAGAGAGGAGAGAGAGAGAGAGAGAGAGAGGTAGGAGAGAGAGAGATAGGAGAGAGAGAGAGAGAGAGAAAAAATACGAAAGAGAGAGAGAGAGAGTGAGAGGAACGAGAACGGGGCGGAGGCAGGGGGAACGAGAACGAGAACGAGGCGAGAACGAGAACGAGAACGAGAACGAGAACGAGAACGAGAACGAGAGAGAGAGAGAGAGAGAGAGAGAGAGAGAGAGAGAGAGAGAGAGAGAGAGAGAGAGAACAGAAAGAAGGAGAGAGAGAACAAGAAGAGAGAGAGAACAAGAAGAGAGAGAAAGAGAAAGAAAGAACGAAAGAACGAACGAGCATACGACGGGGAGCGAGAGGGAAGGGAAGGGGGAGGGGAGAGGGGTGGAGATGGAGATGGAGGGAGGTGTGTGTGTGTGGAGGAGGAGGGGGGGGGGGGGGGAGGGTGCGCTGCAAGGCCACGTGGATGAGGGTGAGTGTCCTCTCCGGATGACCCAAATGACGGGCGTGGAAAGGTCAACAGTGGAGCTGTGATTGTGCGAGAGAGAGAGAGAGAGCGAGTGAGAGCGCAAAGGTGTGGAGGGAGGAGGGAGGACTAGGGGGGAGGTGGAGGAAGGAGGGGGGAAGGAGATGGAGGAGGGAGGTGGAGGAAGGAGGGAGATGGAGGGAGGAGGGAGGTGGGAGGAGGAGGGAGGAGGGAGGAAGGAGGAAGGAGGTGGAGGGAAGAGGGAGAAGGAAGAGGGAGGAGGGAGGTGGAGGGAGGAGGGAGGTGGAGGGAGGAGGGGGAGGGAGGAAGGAGGGAGGACTAGGGAGGAGGGAGATGGGGAGGAGGGATGGGGAGGGAGGAGGAAGAGGAGGAGGACGGAAGAATGGAGGGAGGGAGGTGGAAGGAAGCAGCAGAAGAAGAGAGGGAGGAAGAGCGAAGAGGAAAATTGCATGATAGCTCAGGAGGGGGAGGGGGGAGAAGGGGGAGGGGAGAAAAGCAGGAGGAGTAGCAGGAAGAAAAGGTAGAAGGCGGTAAAGAAGAGGCACAGAAGTAAAGCAGTATTAGGAAAACACACGCGATGGTGATGATGATGATGATGATTATGATTATGATAATGATAATAGTAACGATAATGATAATGATGATGGTGGTGATGAAAATGATAATGATAATGATAATGATGAAAGAGAAGAAGAAGAAGAAGTAGAAGAAGAAGCAAGAAGAAGAAGAAGAAGAAGAAGAAGAAGAAGAAGAAGAAGAAGAAGAAGAAGAAGAAGAAGAAGAAGAAGAAGAAGAAGCAAGAAGCAAGAAGCAAGAAGCAAGAAGCAAGAAGCAAGAAGCAAGAAGCAAGAAGCAAGACTAGAAGGAACAGGACGCACGAGTATGTTAGACCTGCACTCAGTGTAGGCACATGGGAGTCACGTGACAGAAGCATCGATTGAGCTGATGTGTTTCAGTACCTGTTTTGTAACTGTATTTGTTGCTGTTATAACTGTGTCTGTTTTATTGTAATGTATGATTTGTTCAGTTATTTGTAGAGACTGTAAGTCATGGCGTAATTGTGGAATGATTAATGGATATTTCGGTTGAATAAGGGTAGCGTTGTTGTTTGTTTGTTTGAATTTCCTGTAAAGGCGTTTGGGCGTACAGTCATGCATAAATGCGCAGGCACAGACATATACTCAGACACACAGACACACAGACACATAGATACATAGATACATAAATACATAGACACCATAGACACACACACACACACACACACACACACACACACACACACACACACACACACACACACACACACACACACACACACACACACACACACACTACCTATCACTTTTTAGGAAGGAAATGCTGATGTGGGAATCTTAGTGAACTGAATTTCTCTTCGATAACCTTGTGTCCGTGTTGTGGGAGATCAAAGGGAATAAGAAAAAGGGAAGGAAAGAGAATGATTACGGAGGGAGAAACAGAAGGAGAGAGAGAGAGAGAGAGAGAGAGACAGACAGACTAACAAAAAGACCGACAGACAGACCGACAGACAAACAGACAGACAGACAGAAAGAGAAAGACGGTATATGAGAAACAGCAGAATAAAAGCCAATTACGCATGAGATTCTAGACCC
>BOPN01000580.1:284018-286518 GCA_017312705.2 Penaeus japonicus | reverse complement strand
AAAACAAAGCAAAACAAAACAAAACAAAAGTCCTCATGCAGCCACACAAGGTCACAGAATCTGCTGAAGTTACATCGTAGTTTTTTTTTTTTTTTTTTTTTTTGGGGGGGTCCATGCTGAATACCAGACGATAGTCCTTTTGTTTATTGTTGTTGTTGTTGGTGTCAGTTCACGTTTGGTGATTGCAATGTTGTTCTCTTAGGACAGTGGGTGCTGGTGTTGCCTATGTTGGCTGTGGTGTTGGTGGATATGGTGTTATTGTGGATGTGGTAATGAAGGATATGGTGTTATTGTGGATGTGGATGTTGGCGGATATGGTGTTATTGTGGATGTTATTGGCGGATATGGCGTTATTGTGGATGTGTTGGTTAATATGGTGTTATTGTGGATGTTATTGGCGGATATGGTGTTATTGTGGATGTGGTGTTGGTGGATATGGTGTTATTGTGGATGTGTTGGCGGATATGGTGTTATTGTGAATGTTGGCGGATATGGTTTTACAGTGGATGATAGCGGATATGGTGTTATTGTGGATGTGGTGTTGAAGGATATGGTGTTATTGTGGATGTTGGCGGATATGGGTTTACAGTGGATGATAACGGATATGGTGTTATAGTGGATATTGGCGGATATGGTGTTATTGCTTTCTCTCTCTCTCTCTCTCTTGAGTCTCTTTTTATGGTGAAAACTTAACGAAGTTATTATTCAGTGTAGATTAACTTAACAAATAGTGATTACTCAGCTTTTGGATTAGGTAATTAAAAAAGTTATGTTAAGTATGAAAATGAGATGCCGACAAAGTTATTAATTTTCTTGCTGGCAGCAATATTGATGATGATGATGTGGATATTAATGGAAATTTTTTTGAATCGCTGATGTTAATGAGGATAATGGCGTATTTGTTATGAGAAAGATGCTTATTATGGTTATGATATGCTGCCGGTGATGATTGTGATGATGTGATGCAAGAGGAGAAGGATGATTATGATAATGATAATGATGATGGTATTAGGACGATAATGATGCTACTGCTCATAATGCTACGGATAGTGATGATAAAAATAATGATGATTGTACTAATGATATTGATCATGATAATGATGATTATTAATAATAGTAATAGAAAATTATTAATGATAAAGTTAATGGCTAAGGCTGACGATAGTGATTAGTAAAGAACATGAAAAAGAAGAAAGAGGAAAAGAAAAAGAGAAGAAAAGAAAAGAAAAAAAAAAGAAAGAAAGAAAAAAAAAACGATAAACGAAAAAACAAAAAACGAGAAAGAGAAGGAAGAAAAGCAAAAGCACGCGTACCGAATGCACTCTGCAATGACAACAGCCGAGAGAGAAAGAAAAAAAAGAACCAAAGTGCACTGCAACCATTCATTAAATGAAACCTCAGATGACTCAGGTGGCGACAGACAGCTTTGACTCGAGGCGATTTCGAGTGTTGGGTAAGTCGCACTTCAAGGTAGGGGGGGGGGGGGCATGGCAGTTCACAACGCCCCCCCCCCCCCCCCCCCCCTCCTTCCCCTCCCCCACTCTTTCCCTCCTATGATCCCCCCCTAGCAAAGTCCTCTTACTTCTCTTCCCCTCCTCTCTTCTCCCTTCTTCTTCCTTCCCACCGTTCCTCCTCTAGACTCCTTGTCTCTTCTCGTTTCCCCCCCCTTCTCTCCTCTCTCCTCATCCCCATTCTTCCCTTCTCTCCCCTCCCTCTTCCCCCTCTCCCACCACTCCCCTCATGCAGCTAACCTTGGTGAGGTGTGTAAGTCAGGCGTTTGCCTTAACTTACCGTACTGTACTTTGTCTCATGCACCCTGCCTCTACCGTGTCTCATGCACCCTGCCTCATGCACACTGCTTTTATCCTGCCTCTACCGTGTTTCATGCACCCTCCCTCTACCCCTGCCTCATGCACCCTGCCTCTACCGTGTCTCATGCACCCTCCCTCTACCCCTGCCTCATGCACCCTGCCTCTACCCCTGCCTCATGCACCCTGCCTCTACCCCTGCCTCATGCACCCTGCCTCTACCGTGTCTCATGCACCATCCTTCTACCCCTGCCTCATGCACCCTCCCTCTACCGTGTCTCATGCACTCCTTACCCCACCTCATGCACCCTGCCCTCTACCCCCTGCACTCTAACCTGCCCCTGCCTCTACCCCTGCCTCATGCACCCTGCCTCTACCCCTGCCTCATGCACCCTGCCTCTACCCCTGCCTCATGCACCCTGCCTCATGCACCCTGCCTCTACCCCTGCCTCATGCACCCTGCCTCTACCGTGTCTCATGCACTCTCCCTTTACCCCTGCATCATGCACCCTCCCTCTACCCTTGCCTCATGCACCCTGCCTGCCTCTCCCCTGTACTGCCCTACCCTGTATTCCTTGTTCTGGCTCGCTCTGCCTGTCCTATCTTACCTGACCCTAACCTGACCTGGCCTAACCTTATCTTAGCGTATCTTATTTTACCTTACTTAGCTTATCTTACCTTACTTTACTTTA
>BOPN01000580.1:266518-274018 GCA_017312705.2 Penaeus japonicus | reverse complement strand
GAAATGTGTGTGTCTTGGGTGCTCCTTCTTGGTCGGCGTTTTCTTTTCCTTCCCGTTTTCTTTTTTTTCTTCTGTTTTTTGTTATTTTTTTTTTTTTTTTACGTTTTCTGTTTCTTCCTTTTCTTCGTTCATGTTTTTTTTTTTTCCCTTTTTCTGGGTCAGTTTTAAGATGTTTGTGTGTGTGTTTCTTGACCCTCTCTCCTCTTATTTTCTTTCCCCTTTTATCTGCTGGGAAAGGCGATGAGAAATTAGCATAGATCCATCATCACTGGTCGAAAAGATCATTAGGCACAAATATATTCAATACACGATTCGTTCTCGTGTCCTATGGTGAATCACAATTTCTTTGTGTGAAATCGCCAGTTAATTTGGATTTTATGAAACTGGGAGTGTTTACTCCGATAAAGACTGGCCAAATTGTGTAAACAATTTTTTTTTTTGGCTCAAAGACTATTTTAAAGCCCTATCAATAAACGGTATGTGGTTTTGTATAGGAAGATAGATCTTTTTCATTTATTAATTGTTAGATTTTTAATTGTTAATTGCCAGTATTAGTTTGATATCGTGGTACTAATAACGATATTAATGATGATAATGGTAATGATCATAAAAAATAATGATAATGATAAAAGAATAATGATAATAATGATAAAAGAATAATGATAATAATGATAAAAGAATAATGATAATAATGATAAAAGAGTAATGATAATAATAATAAAAGAGTAATGATGATAATGATAATAAAACAATGATGATAGCAACGTCAACGAAACTGAAAGAACTCACACACCAAAAGCAAAAACCAATCAATCTTCCTTTCCCCTCAACCCAAATCCCTTTGCAGGAAGTAGACCACTACGACCTGCTGGAACGCGTCTTGGCTACCCAGGGCTACAAGGGAGTCTTCATGCCCAAGCCAGAGTCCCCGTGCCTCTACCTACCCAACAATAATGGACCTGATGGCTGTGCCCTCTTTTGGGACACGGCAAGGTTCTCGCTCGTTGCCAAGGAGACGCGGGTGGTCGAGGTGTGGCACGTGCAGAGCAACCAGGTGGGTGTGGGTGTGTGAGGGCGGCGGGTTTTGTCTTCGTTTTTTTTTTTTTGGATTATTTTTTGGATTATGGAATGTCGAGATTGCATGTTTGGTGTGATGGAGAGTGATATTTATTAGAATTCTTAATCTTCTGTGTGTGTGTGTGTGTGTGTGTGTGTGTGTGTGTGTGTGTGTGTGTGTGTGTGTGTGTGTGTGTGTGTGTGTGTGTGTGTGTGTGTGTGTGTGTGTGTGTATGTGCGGATGGGATGCAAAAGGCTATATATACTTAGTGTATTCTTCTGCAAACAGGAGGAGAGTGAAAATGAGTGAATGAGTGAGCGAGCGGGTGAGTGAGTGAGTGAATGAATGAATAAATGAGTGAGTGAGTGAGTGAATGAGTGAATATATGTGTCCTCATAACAGAGAAAACGCTTTATGTACTGTATATAGTAATTAAAACTCTTGCACAATTCAGCAAACTAACTGTGCCTTTGGAGTAGCATATAAATACTAGATCTATATTGATGGTAATTAGCATGTTAATCAGGGGATGACATTAGGTATACATTTCATAAATGTTTATGATAATTGTGATGAAGATCATAAGTATGAATTTAATATGAATAGCATGAGACTAATATATTGGTCGTCTTAACACAATATAGGGGAATTATAATATTGTTGCAATATTAATGTTGATAAAAGATTATTACTAACTGCTAATTAGACTAATAGTTTTTGTAATAAGAATAAAACATTTATGGTAATATCCATAGAGTTTAAAGTTTAAGCAATGTAATTTTTCCAAATCAGTTCAGTAATTTTGTTATATAATTTTCCAAATATTTTACATAATTTTAGTTGTTTCAATTATGTTTATTTTACATTATACCTTTTAAGTTTGCTATATTTAATTTTGTATATATTTTGGATTATATATTTAACTTCTATTATATATTTAGTATGTTATTTCCTTAGTTATTTAGCCTTTACTTGATCTATTTATTTTTTGAAATTTTAAACATATATCTTGGTTTAGGATTTTTCTTTTGAATTGCAGGTTTTATCAATTAAGTTTTATTTTGAACAGATTTATTGATTTTATTATTCATTTGTGTGTGTGGATGTGTGTATGCATGCGTGTGCGTGCGTGTGCGTTCGTGTGCATTCGTGTGTGTGTGTGTGTGTGTGTGTGTGTGTGTGTGTGTGTGTGTGTGTGTGTGTGTGTGTGTGTGTGTGTGTGTGTGTGTGTGTGTGTGTGTGTGTGTGTGTGTGTGACTTTGTGTTGTAGGTGAATGAAATGTTTTTTGCATGTGTGTGTTATATGCAAGTTAATAGTGAAAGTTTGATGTTAGTCTGTGAAATATCAAAGTCCATAGATGCTGTGTCCAATTTATTAATGTATGAATGATTCTATTTTTTGCAATTTATTTTGTATATTTAATATCAGCCAACTTACTTGTCTTCTATTATACTTTTTTCCTTTCCTTTTCCATCTTCTAACTCTTTTTTGCATTTGTATTATATCTCAAATCTTCACTTAGATTATAGTCTTGTGTCCATATAAGTTTCCAGTATCTATCTTTCCAGGATAAAAAAAAATGCTTTACCCTTTTAACACGTTCCCTATATACAATAAACAACAAAAGGTTTACAGAGACTCAATGGTTAAGGCTTGGCAATCTGATGTACAGCATATACACAAATACATTATTTCAGCCTGTCATGCATGGTACACAAATACATTATACCATTTCAGCCTGTCATGCATGGTACACAAATAGACTATCCCATTTCAGTCTGTCATGCATGGTACGCAAATACATTATCCCATTTCAGCCTGTCATGCATGGTACACAAATACACTATCCTATTTCAGCCTGTCATGCATGGCACACAAATACATTATCCCATTTCAGCCTGTCATGCATGGTACACAATATGTTATCCCATTTCAGCCTGTCATGTATGTTATACAAATAGTCTATCCCATTTCAGCCTGTCATGCATGGCACACAAATACACTATCCAATTTCAGCCTGTCATTCTTAGCACACAAATACACTATCCCATTTCAGCCTCATGCATGGTACACAAATACATTATCCCATTTCAGCCTGCCATTTTATGGTTTTTAGTATTATGAGCCATAATATGAAGTTTTATACCTATTCAGTCTCTGTGAATTCTTTAACCCATTCACGCAGGATGAGGTGATATCACGACATGGCAATATTTCACTCTGGCCAGATGGCGTCCTATCACGTCACAATCTCTCTCTCTAAATACACGTTTTGCATAGTTTCATATGTATATACTCATTGAAGTTGCATTTGTATAAACATTTGTTCTTGACTTGTCAAAAAAAAGGTAAAAATTACAAAAAAGCCCCTCAGCTTCCTGTAAAATCTGAGAGGTGAAGCACGGCATCGTATGTGGAGGCTGCATGTGCTTGTTCTTCACAGCGGGAGCAGCATTACGCAAATAATCGCCCCATCGTGAATGGGTTAAGCTGACCTTATCAAAACGGATAACTTTTTTTTTCTAAGAGATTATCTTTTAAATTTTTACACAATATTGCAGATAATCCTTGGATGATGTTCTTTTACTATTTTCAGATTATTTAAAATGTTTCTCAATTTTTTTTATTTTTTTTTAACATAAATGTTTAAAACCTCGGTGTAGATGCGGAAGAATTTTTTGTCCGTTTCCAACATAGCAATCTTTTTTTTTTTTTTATTATTATTGGTCAAGGATGAAAATAACCTGATGTGCTGTTGATATATAGAAGGTAATGTTGTTGATATCAACATAGATTAGTGTATTTGAATTATATCTGTGACCCAAAATAGTCCATAATAATTGTTTTAAATTTTTTACATTCATTAATACCAAAACAGCAAATTTCTAGTTTGGATTTGGGTCTGATCAGAAGATAATTCTGAAATCTCACTGTAATATGAAAGAATCCACTTTCTTATTATTGTTCATTTTTTAGAATATTATATGATTAAATGCTTTTTCTCTAGCCTTTCCAGATTCCTTCAGTATCTCTTTCTTTCTTCATATGTCAACTGTCTTTCATCAGGACTAACATTAGACTACATTAGACTTTGCTTTTAAAGTGACTAACAGAATGGCTATAAAGTCAAACAGATAAACTAAATGGCAAACCTACACTTACAAAAACTTGATGACATTAGTTTTATATATGAGCAGATAATTATCAGTTGGTCAGTGAAATATGATTTTAACCAATATCTAAAAAGGAAATAGACTTCACATTACAAGCAAGAAAGCAGAGTAGGAGAACAGAGAAAATCTTGTATTTATTTAAATTAAAATATTTAAAAGACTTTGATTATTAGGATAGAAGAGAATTTATTCATATAAGCTTTATTACTCGTACCTTTATAATCAAGTATGCATTTGACATGACACAAGACTATAGGTGTATTTCAGAGTGACGATAAACCCCATCTCTAAAAAATGTTTGTCTTTAGGTGGCCATATTACTGGTCCTAGAGGATGAGACAACAGGAAGGGAAATAGCTGTCTTGACCACTCACCTGAAGGCTCGCCAAGGAGCTCTCTTGTCCACCTTGCGGGACGAACAAGGCAAAGACCTGCTGGGCTTCATGGACCTACACTGTGGTAACAGGCCGACGATCATCAGCGGAGATTTCAATGCCGAGCCGACTGAGCCAGTGTACTCGACAATGACACATGAATCTACAGGCCTCAAGTCTGCCTATGCCTTCCTCAATAAGGGGAAAGAACCTGCCTACTCCACGTGGAAGGTGCGTGAAGAAGGGGACATCTGTCACAATATCGACTACATCTTCTACACACCTAGCAACCTAACTCCTGAGGGTGGCATTGATGTCCCAACTGAGAAGGACCTTGGACCTGGCCGTGCTCCAAGCCTGGCCTACCCCTCGGACCATTTCTCCCTCATATGTGACTTCAGCCTTAAGCCAAACAATCGCAGCAACTTTTCCGACATGGTTGACAAACCTGTGGAAAGAGACAGTGACCTGTAGTTTGCTGTCTGGTAATCATGGCTCCATTCCAATATGTTTTTTTTCTGCCAAGTTGACTGTCAGAGCAGTTTTGGTGATAAATTTAGTGTAACCGAGGTTATAGTATTATTTTTAGATGTGCCTTTATTCTCAGTGTCATATATGCTTTAATTAAAGTATACTTATTTTTTATGTAGTCTTTTGCATATTGACTATAAGTTTGTTCTTGATATAAAAGAATTCTATGTAGGTGAAAAGTATTTATCTGCATAAGAGTATGATTCTAAATCAAGAAAAGTTACTCTTCCTGGTATGATGCAGTACCGTAGGTTTGTTTTGTGTTGACAGTATGAGTTGTTGATCTACCTGTTTGCATTTTTATGATTTACAACCATTATGTAGTAGTGATGCTTTTATCTATTTATTTAGCAATTAGTGTACATGCAATAGTAGTAGGAGAGTATATGTTTAGTGTGCAAGTAATTTACTTGGTCGTGATTTTTAAATACTTTATAACACTATGTGTGCAGCCACTGACAAAATCCATCAAACTAAAAGGCTTACTCAGGAATTTTTGAAAGTCTTGTCTTTGTATCTGAGGTAGAATCAAATAAAACTTCAAATAAAGATAGTAAAAATGCTAAAGAAAATAAAGATGTTTGTTTACTTGCATATTTTTAAAAGTCACGACCAAGTACTCATGACGTCCACAATGCACTATACTGTGTTCATATAACACATTTTTTTTCTGGGCCACATAATTTGTGTTTCATTGTATATGTCCATGTATCATAACACCATAATTTTCACTGTATATGACCACATTCATTTTTTTCCGACCCTTTCACTGTGGTGTTATAAGTTGTCAGTAACATTACATGTATTCGTACAACCGGTCATGTTACGCTTGATACATATATATACACACACACCACCTTCGTCCATATGGTCTTTTGAAACATAAAAGCCTTCTCGCTATATCTTGATTTTCATACAAAGTATATCTCTAATATCTAGGACAGATGTTTCCACAAGTAAAGTTTCTCATTCTTCTTTCAGTATGCATTGTGCATGGTGCTACACTCGTAATTATGGTAGATCCCTCAAGGGGTGGATGGTTGCCTGCTATTGTTAGGTGATATAATGATAAAAAGCCTTATCTATAACTTAATCATAGGAGATCCAGTGCAAGATTTTTGAAACACAGTATAGGATCTGCCATTCATCTATATATTGTCTTAGAGACAGCATGCTACAGTATGTGATATATGATAATGATCCTGTCCACAAATCAGTTACGAACAGTATATTTTTCTTCAGAAATTATGAAATTGGAAAAAAAGAATGATCATTAGATTGCAAAGTATTATTAGTGTTCATAGTAAATTACAACCCACTTTCACCTCTAGTTACTTGGATTATTTTGCACCTTGTGAAATATAGCATTTCATTTGATCTTAGTTTTGAATGTTTGTTCATGAGTGATCAAGAAAAATACATTACTAAGATTATTAAGATAGTTTACTTCATGAAAGGCATCATCTTGAAATGTATTACTTTAATTGCAAATACATACACACACATACTCACACGCTCACACACTCACAACTCACACGCTCACACGATCACACGATCACACGCTCACACGATCACACGATCACACGATCACACGATCACACGATCACACGATCACACGATCACACGATCACACGATCACAAGATCACACGATCACACGATCACACGATCACACGATCACACGATCACACACACACACACACACACACACACACACACACACACACACACACACACACACACACACACACACACACACACACACACACACACACACACACACACACACACACACACACACACACACACACACACACACACACACACACACACACACACACACACACACACACACACACACACACACACACACACATACACACACACACACACACACACACACACACACACACACACACACACACACACACACACACACACACACACACACACACACACACACACACACAAACAAACAAACATCTAACTGACAATACATTTAAAATGATGTTCCTTTTCCAGCTAAAACAGTGGCATTAGTATGCAAAGATGTTCTACAGAACTGTCACTTGTTATATGTGATTTGTACAATGTGTGATAATTCCTAAACAGAGAATTAATCTCCTGTATTTCCCCTCAAGTCAAACTGACCAGCCTTTTTGGTCGTTTTGTACAAATTCGCAAATCTGTAGTGCACTTTTTATCACAAAGCATTGGAGTTTAGAAGGATGTTAGAAAAAATTGATTCTGTACACCAGAATCACATATAGTGTCACGTCAGAAATTAGTTTATAAGAAGAATTTTGTTAATCCTTTTGACATATTGAGATTGATTGAATATGAGTGGACCATTAACATATTTTGGT
>BOPN01000580.1:221518-239018 GCA_017312705.2 Penaeus japonicus | reverse complement strand
AGAAGATATATCTACGCATATTCTAAGGATAAAGCGAAATGAAAAACGCGAAAAGACAACTGCAATTAAGGAACAAATGACGTGACTTCTTCAGTATTGCCATCTTTGGTGTATTGTGTTTATCTGTTGTATTGTCCTGTTTTTTTCTTATGGACAACAGGGAAACGTAATGAAAAGAAATGATGGTAAAGTGGGAAGGTAGAAGTATTGATAACTCCCCCTCCCTCCCTCCCACCCTCTCTCTCTCTCTCTCTCTCTCTCTTTCTCTCTGACCCTCCTTCTACCATTATCATCCTCTTCCGGTCCATCTCCCACCCTTTTCATCTCTTTCATTCTTAGTCATTCTTTTCCCCTGCTTTTTTGCCTCTCTCTGCATCACCCCCAAGAGCACTTGCTATTCCTTTCCCTGCCCATAATGGTCGCGGGAAAGGAGGAAAATCGGACCCTTGTTTTTCGGCTTGTGACACGGGGATTGTGCGTGGCGACTTGCCGGCTGTTTCCTTTGCCTCTCTCTGCTTCTGTCTCTGTTCTCTCTCTTTCTCTCTCTTTCTCTTTTACTCTATCTCTCTCTCTCTTTTCTCTGTCTATCTTCATTTAGTTATCTTTCCATTTCTCTCACTCTCTCTACTGCTCTCTCTTTCTCTCTCTCTCTCTCTCTCTCTCTCTCTCTCTCTCTCTCTCTCTCTCTCTCTCTCTCTCTCTCTCTCTCTCTCTCTCTCTCTCTCTCTCTCTCTCTCTCTCTCTCTCTCTCTTTATCTATCTCTCTCTCCTTATGGTTATTGTTATCTTTATTATCATTATGATTTTCATTTTTGTCATTATTGTTTTATTGTCGGTGTCGTTTTTGTTATTATTATCATTATTGTCATGTTTATTGCTATAATTATTAATACAATTATTATCACTGTTATTACTATGATTATTATCATTATACTGTCATCATTATCATTATTACATTAATTATTATCATTACTATTATCATTATCATTGCTGTTGTCATCTTCATCATTATAATCATTATTATCATCATTTTCATTATCATTATTATCGTTATCATCATTATCATTATCATGATTAATCATCAATCACCAATATCATCATGGTTATTCTCTTTATTACCATCATTATCATCATCATCACCAGTATCATTATTATCTTCATCATAATTATTACTGTTTGTATGATCATTATCATATTTTTTTATTGTTATCATTCTTGTTATCGTCATTATTATTGTTGTCATAATCACTATTTTGATTATGATGATTATTTTCATTATTATCATTATTACAATTATCACTATTACAATATTCATAATTATTATCATTATAAGCAGCATCATTATAACTATTACTATCTTCATCATTTATATCACCATTATTATCATCACTATCATCATCATTACTGTTATCATTATGATGATGATTATGATTACTGTCATAATCATCATTATTATTGTTATGATCATTATTATCCTTATCATTATCGTTATCATCATGATTTTTATCTTTATCATCCTCATCATTATGAATAATAGTAGCAGTATCATTATCATTATACTGCTCATTCATCATTGTTATCATTATCATTGACAGAATTATTATCATTGCTATCCTTATTATCGATAATATTATCAATATTGTTATCATTATCATAATGATAATATCATTATTATTGTTATCATTATTATAATGATAATATCATTATTATTCTTATCCTCATTATCATTTCATTATTAAAGTGATCATTTTTATCATCATTATTATCATCATTATTATCACTTTTAATATTATTATCATCATTATTATATTCATTGATGTTGATATTTATATAGTTAGCATCATTATATTCATTATCTAATTATTATAAAGATTATCATCATAATTATCCAAGTTTTTATTATCATTACCATCAGTATCATCATTGTCATTATCATTACCATTATTACCTTCATTATTATTATCATAATTGTTATATCTTTTATCATTATTTTCATTGTTATTATCATTGTTATTATCAGCCTCATTTCATCTTTCCTATCTCTTTTTCTCCTACTTTAGCCTACCCTTCTCATCCCCCCTTCCCTTCTCATCCCCCCTTCCCTTCTCATCCCCCCTTCCCTTCTCATCCCCCCTTCCCTTCTCATCCCCCTACCCTTCTCATCCCCCTCCTTCCCTTCATCCCCCCCCCCTTCCCTTCTCTCTCATCCCCACCTCTCTCATCCCCCCTTCCCTTCTCATCCCCCTACCCTTCTCATCCCCCCTTCCCTTCTCATCCCCCTACCCTTCTCATCCCCCCTTCCCTTCTCATCCCCCCTTCCCTTCTCATCCCCCTACCCTTCTCATCCCCCCTTCCCTTCTCATCCCCCTACCCTTCTCATCCCCCCCTTCCCCCTTCTAATCCCCCCTTCCCTTCTCATCCCCCCACCCTTCTCATCCCCCCTTCCCTTCATCCCCCTACCCTTCTCTATCCCCCCTTCTCACTTCCCTACCCTTCTCTCATCCCCCCTCTTCCCCTTCTCATCCCCCTGCCCTTTCCTATCCCCCCTTCCCTTCTCATCCCCCCCTTCCCCCTTCTCTCATCCCCCCCCTTCCCCTTCTCATCCCCCCTTCCCCTTTCTCATCCCCCTTCCCTTCTCATCCCCCTTTCCCTTCTCATCCCCCCCCTTCCCCCTTCTCATCCCCCCTTCCCTTCTCATCCCCCCTTCCCTTCTCATCCCCCCTTCCCTTCTCATCCCCCCCTTCCCTTCTCATCCCCCCTTCCCTTCTCATCCCCCTTCCCTTCTCATCCCCCTTCTTCCCCTTCTCATCCCCCCCCTTCCCTTCTCATCCCCCCTTCCCTTCTCATCCCCCCTACCCTTCTCATCCCCTTCCCTCATCCCCCTTCCCCCTTCTCCTTCCCCCTACCCCCCTTCTCACCCCCTTCCCTTCTCCTTCACCCTTCCCTTCTCATCCCCCCTACCCTTCTATCCCCCTTCCCCTTCTCATCCCCCCCTACCCTTCTCCTTCCCCCCCCTTCCCTTCTCATCCCCCCTTCCCTTCTCATCCCCCTTCCCTTCTCATCCCCCCCCCCTACCCTTCTCCTTCCCCCTTCCCTTCTCATCCCCCCTTCCCTTCTCCTTCCCCTACCCTTCACCCCCTTCCCTTCTCATCCCCCCTTTCCCTTCTCATCCCCCTACCCTTTCTCATCCCCCCTTCCCTTCTCATCCCCCCACCCTTCTCACCCCCTTCCTTCATCCCCCCTTCCTTCTCATCCCCCCTTCCTCCTTCCCCTACCCTTCTCACCCCCCTTCCCTTCTCATTCCCCCTTCCCTTCTCATCCCCCTTCCTTCTTCATCCCCCCTTCCCTTCTCATCCCCCCTTCCCTTCTCATCCCCCCTTCCCTTCTCATCCCCCCTACCCTTCTCATCCCCCTACCCTTCTCATCCCCCTTCCCTTTCTCATCCCCCCTTCCCTTCTCCTTCTCCCCCCTACCCTTCTAACCCCCCTTCCCTTTCTTCTCCTGCCTTCCCCCTCTCTTCATCCCCCCTTCCCTTCTCATCCCCCTTCCCTTCTCATCCCCCCTACCCTTCTCCTTCCCCTTCCTTCTCATCCCCCTTTCCCTTCTCCTTCCCCCCTACCCTTCTCACCCCCTTCCCTTCTCATCCCCCCTTCCCCCTTCATCCCCCTACCCTTCATCCCCCTTCCCTTTCTCATCCCCCCCTACCCTTCTCATCCCCCCTTCCCTTCTCATCCCCCCTTCCCTTCTCATCCCCCCTACCCTTCTCATCCCCCCCCCTTCCCTTCTCATCCCCCCTACCCTTTCTCACCCCCCTTCCCTTCTCCTTCCCCCTTCCCCCTTCTCTCTCATCCCCCCTACCCTTCTCATCCCCCCCCTTCCCCTTTCTCATCCCCTTCCCTTCTCATCCCCCCTTCCCTTCTCATCCCCCCCCTTCCCTTTCTCCTTCCCTACCCTCACCCCCCTTCCCCTTCATTCCCCCTTCCCTTCTCATCCCCCCTTCCCTTCTCATCCCCCCTTCCCTTCTCATCCCCCCTACCCTTCTCATCCCCCCCCCTTCCCTTCTCATCCCCCCCCTTCCCCCTTCTCATCCCCCCCCTTCCCCTTCTCATTCCCCCTCTTCCCTTCTCACCCCCTACCCTTCTCATCCCCCTTCCCTTCTCATCCCCCCTTCCCTTCTCATCCCCCCTTCCCTTCTCATCCCCCCTACCCTTCTCATCCCCCCTCTTCCCTTCATCCCCCTACCCTTCTCATCCTCCTTTCCCTTCTCATCCCCCTTCCCTTCTCATCCCCCCCTACCCTTCTCATCCCCCACCCTTCTCCTCCCCCTACCCTTTTCATCCCCCCCTACCCCTTTCCTCATCCCCCCTACCCTTCTCATCCCCCCTACTCCTTCTCATCCCCCCCTACTCCTTCTCCTCCCCACCCTTCTCATCCCCCCTTCCCTTCTCATCCCCCCTACCCTTCTCCTTCCCCCCTTCCCTTCTCATCCCCCCTTCCCTTCTCATCCCCCCTTCCCTTCTCATCCCCCTTCCCTTCTCATCCCCCCTTCCCTTCTCATCCCCCCCTTCCCTTCTCATCCCCCCTACCCTTCATCCCCCCTTCCCTTCTCCTTCCCCCCTTCCCTTCTCATCCCCCTTCCCTTCTCTACATCCCCCCTTCCCTTCTCATTCCCCCTTCCCCTTCTCATCCCCCCTACCCTTCTCATCCCCCCTTCCCTTCTCATCCCCCCTTCCCTTCTCATCCCCCTACCCTTCTCATCCCCCCTTCCCTTCTCCTTCCCTTCCCTTCTCATCCCCCCTACCCTTTCATCCCTTCCCTTCTCATCCCCCCTCTTCCCTTCTCATCCCCCTACCCCTTTCTCATTCCCCCTTCCCTTCTCATCCCCCCTTCCCTTCTCATCCCCCCTTCCCCTTCTCATCCCCACCTTCTCATTCCCCCCCTTCCCTTTCTCATCCCCCCTTCCCCCCTTCTCATCCCCCCTTCCCTCTTCCTTCCCTTCTCTTCATCCCCCTAATTCTTCATCCCCATACCCTTCTCATCCCCCCTACCCTTCATTCCCCCTTCCCTTCTCATCCCCCCTTCCCTTCTCATCCCCCCTTCCCTTCTCATCCCCCCTTCCCTTCTCATCCCCCCTTCCCTTCTCATCCCCCTACCCTTCTCATCCCCCCTTCCCCTTTTCATCCCCCCTTCCCTTCTCATCCCCCCTTCCCTTCTCATCCCCCCTTCCCTTCTCATCCCCCCTTCCCTTCTCATCCCCCCTTCCCTTCTCATCCCCCCTTCCCTTCTCCTTCCCCCTACCCTTCTCATCCCCCCTACCCTTTCATCCCCATACCCTTCTCATCCCCCCACCCTTCTCATTCCCCCTTCCCTTCTCATCCCCCCTTCCCTTCTCATCCCCCCTTCCCTTCTCATCCCCCCTTCCCTTCTCATCCCCCCTTCCCTTCTCATCCCCCCTACCCTTCTCATCCCCCCCCTTCCCTTCTCTTCATCCCCCTTTCCTTCTCCTTCCCCCTACTCCTTCTCATCCCCCCACCCCCATCCCCATACCCTTCTCATCCCCTACCCTTCTCATTCCCCCTTCCCTTCTCATCCCCCCTTCCCTTCTCATCCCCCCTTCCCTTCTCATCCCCCCTTCCCTTCTCATCCCCCCTTCCCTTCTCATCCCCCCTACCCTTCTCATCCCCCCCCTTCCTTCTCATCCCCCCTTCCCTTCTCCTTCCCTACCCTTCTCATCCCCCTCACCCTTCTCATCCCCATACCCTTCTCATCCCCCCTACCCTTCTCATCCCCCCCCATTCCCTTCTCTCATCCCCCCCCCTTCCCTTCTCATCCCCCCCCTTCCCTTCTCATCCCCCCTTCCATTCTCATTCCCCTACCCCCTTCTTCTTCTCCCTTCCCTTTCTCATCCCCCCTTCCCTTCTCATCCCCCCTTCCCTTCTCATCCCCCCTTCCCTTCTCATCCCCCCTTCCCTTCTCATCCCCCCTACCCTTCTCATCCCCCCCCTTCCCTTCTCTTCATCCCCCTTTCCTTCTCCTTCCCCCTACTCCTTCTCATCCCCCCACCCCCATCCCCATACCCTTCTCATCCCCTACCCTTCTCATTCCCCCTTCCCTTCTCATCCCCCCTTCCCTTCTCATCCCCCCTTCCCTTCTCATCCCCCCTTCCCTTCTCATCCCCCCTTCCCTTCTCATCCCCCCTACCCTTCTCATCCCCCCCCTTCCTTCTCATCCCCCCTTCCCTTCTCCTTCCCTACCCTTCTCATCCCCCTCACCCTTCTCATCCCCATACCCTTCTCATCCCCCCTACCCTTCTCATCCCCCCCCATTCCCTTCTCTCATCCCCCCCCCTTCCCTTCTCATCCCCCCCCTTCCCTTCTCATCCCCCCTTCCATTCTCATTCCCCTACCCCCTTCTTCTTCTCCCTTCCCTTTCCTCATCCCCCCTACCCTTCTTCTTCCCCTACCCTTCTCATCCCCCCCTACCCTTCTTCTTCCCCCCTTCCTTCTCATCCCCCCTTCCCTTCTCATCCCCCCTTCCCTTCTCATCCTACCCTTCTCCTTCCCCCCTACCCTTCTCATCCCCCTTACCCTTCTTCTTCCCCCTTCCCTTCTCATCCCCCCTACCCTTCTCCTCCCCCCCTACCCCTTCTTCATCCCCCCTTCCCTTCTCATCCCCCTTCCCTTCATCCCCCCTTCCCCTTCTCTCATCCCCCTACCCTTCTTCTTCCCCCTTCCCTTCTCTTTCATCCCCCCTACCCTTCTCCTCCCCCCTACCCTTCTCATCCCCCCCCTTCCCTTCTCATCCCCTACCCTTCTCATCCCCGCTACCCTTCTCCTCCCCCCTACCCTTCTCATCCCCCTACCCTTCTCCTCCCCCCCCCTACCCTTCTCATCCCCCCTACCCTCTTCTCATCCCCCTACCCTTCATCCCCCTACCCTTCTCATCCCCCCCTACCCTTCTCCTCCCCCCCCCTACCCTTCTCATCCCCCCACCCTCTTCTCTCCCTCCCCCTACCCTTTTCATCCCCCCCCTACCCTTCTCATCCCCCCTACCCTTCTCATCCCCCCCCTACCCTTCTCATCCCCCCTACCCCCTTCTCCTCCCCCTACCCTTCTCATCCCCCCCTACCCTTCTCATCCCCCCCTACCCTTTTCATCCCCCCCTACCCTTCTCATCCCCCTCTCTACCCCCTTCTCATCCCCCCTACCTCTTTTCATCCCCCCCTACCCTTCTCATCCCCCCTACCCTTCTCATCCCCCCTACCCTTCTCCCCTCCCCCTACCCTTCTCCCCCCTACCCTTTCTCATCCCCCCCCCCCAACCCTTTCTTTCCCCCTACCCTTCTCATCCCCCCTACCCTACTCATCCCCCCTACCCTTCTCATCCCTACCCTTCTCATCCCCCTTCCTTCTCATCCCCCCCCTTCCCTTCTCATCCCCCCTTCCCTTCTCATCCCCCCTTCCCTTCTCATCCCCCCTACCCTTCTCATCCCCCCTTCCCTTCTCATCCCCCCTTCCCTTCTCACCCCCCTACCCTTCATCCCCCCCTTTCCTTCTCATCCCCCCCCTTCCCTTCTCATCCCCCCCTTCCCTTCTCATCCCCCCCTTCCCTTCTCATCCCCTTCCTTCTCTCATCCCCCTACCCTTCTCATCCCCCCTACCCTTCTCATCCCCCCTTCCTTCTCATCCCCTACCCTTCTCTATCCCCCCCTCTTCCCCTTCTCATCCCCCTTCCCTTCTCATCCCCCCTTCCCTTCTCATCCCCCCTACCCTTCTCATCCCCCCTTCCCTTCTCATCCCCCTTCCCTTCTCATCCCCCCCCTTCCCCTTCTCTCATCCCCCCCCTTCCCTTCTCATACCCCCCCAGCAATCTTCTTCTCATCCCCCCTCTTCCCTTCTCATCCCCTTCCTTCTCACCTCCCTACCCTTTCCATCCCCCCTCACTTTCATCCCCCTTCCTTTCTCATCCCCCACCCTTCTCATCCCCCTTCCCTTCTCATCCCCCCTACCCTTCTCATCCCCCCTTCCCTTCTCATCCCCCCTCTTCCCTTCCTCATCCCCCTACCCTTCCTCCTTCCCCCTACCCTTCTCATCCCCCCTACCCTTCTCCTTCCCACTCACCCTTCATCCCCCCTACCCTTCATCCCCCCCCTACCCTTCTCATCCCCCCTTCCCTTCTCATCCCCCCTTCCCTTCTCATCCCCCCTTCCCTTCTCATCCCCCCTTCCCTTCTCATCCCCCCTTCCCTTCTCATCCCCCCTTCCCTTCTCATCCCCCCTTCCCTTCTCATCCCCCCTTCCCTTCTCATCCCCCCTTCCCTTCTCATCCCCCCTTCCCTTCTCATCCCCCCTTCCCTTCTCATCCCCCCTTCCCTTCTCATCCCCCCTTCCCCTTCTCATCCCCCCTACCCTTCTCATCCCTCCCACCCCCTTCATCCCCCCTTCCCTTCTCCTTCCCCCCCTACCTTTATCCCCCCCCTACCCTTCTCCTTCCCCCTTCCCTTCTCATCCCCCCTACCCTTCTCATCCCCCCTACCCTTCTCATCCCCCCTACCCTTCTCCTTTCCCCCGGACCCTTCCTTATCCCCCCAACCCTTTCTCTTTCCCCTACCCTTCTCATCCCCCCTACCCTACTCATCCCCCCTACCCTTCTTCTCATCCCTCCTACCCTTCTCATCCCCCCTTCCCCTTCTCATCCCTCTCTACCCTTCATCCCTCCTACCCTTTCTCATCCCCCTTCCCTTCTCCTTCCCCCTACCTTCATCCCCCCTACCCTTCTTCCCTCTTCCCCTTCATCCCCCTACCCTTCTCATCCCCCCTACTCCTTCTCATCCCCCTACCCTTCTCCTTCCCCCTACCCTTCTCATCCCCCCTTCCCTTCTCATCCCCCCTTCCCTTCTCATCCCCCTACCCTTCTCATCCCCCCTTCCCTTCTCATCCCCCCTTCCCTTCATCCCCCTCTACCCTTCACATCCCCCCTTCCCCTTTCATCCCCCTCTTCCCTTCTCATCCCCCCTACCCTTCTCATCCCCCCTTCCCTTCTCATCCCCCCTTCCCTTCTCATCCCCCCTACCCTTCACATCCCCCTTCCCCTTCTCATCCCCCTTCCCTTCATCCCCCCTTCCCCTTCTCATCCCCACCCTTCCTCATCCCCCCTTCCCTTCTCATCCCCCCTTTCCCCCTTCTCATCCCCCTACCCTTCACATCCCCCCTTCCCTTTCTCATCCCCCTCTTCCCTTCATCCCCCCTTCCTTCTCATCCTCTACCCCCTTCTCATCCCCTTCCCTTCTCATCCCCCCTTTCCCTTCTCATCCCCCTACCCTTCACATCCCCCCCCCTTCCCTTCTCATCCCCCCTTCCCTTCTCATCCCCCCTTCCCTTCTCATCCCCCTACCCTTCTCATCCCCCCTTCCCTTCTCATCCCCCCTTCCCTTTCTCATCCCCCCCTACCCTTCACATCCCCCCTTCCCTTTCTCATCCCCCCCCTTCCCTTCATCCCCCCTCTTCCCTTCTCATCCCCCTACCCTTCTCATCCCCCCCCTTCCCTTCTCATCCCCCCCTTCCCCTTCTCATCCCCCCTCTACCCTTCACATCCCCCCCCTTCCCTTCTCATCCCCCCTTCCCTTCTCATCCCCCCTACCCTTCTCATCCCCACCCTTCTCATCCCCCCTCTTCCTTCCTCATCCCCCCTTCCCTTCTCATCCCCCCTTCCCTTCTCATCCCCCCTTCCCTTCTCATCCCCCTACCCTTCTCATCCCCCCTTCCCTTCTCATCCCCCCTTCCCTTCTCATCCCCCTTCCCTTCTCATCCCCCCTTCCTTCTCATCCCCCCTACCTCATCCCCCCACCCTTCTCATCCCCCCCTTCCCTTCATCCCCTACCCTTCTCCTTCCCCCTACCCTTCTCATCCCCCCTTCCCTTCTCATCCCCTTCCCTTCATCCCCCTACCCTTCTCATCCCCCCTACCCTTCTCATCCCCCCTACCCTTCTCCTTCCCCCTACCCTTCTCATCCCCCCTTCCCTTCACATCCCCCCTTCCCTTTCTCATCCCCCCCCTTCCCTTCTCATCCCCCTACCCTTCTCATCCCCCCTTCCCTTCTCATCCCCCCCCTTCCCTTCTCATCCCCTCCCTTCTCATCCCCCCCTTCCCTTCCTCATCCCCCCTTCCCTTTCTCATCCCCCTCTACCCTTCTCATCCCCCCCCCTTCCCCTTCCTCTTTCATCCCCCCCTTCCCTTCTCATCCCCCCTTCCCTTCTCATCCCCCTACCCTTCTCATCCCCCCTTCCCCTTCTCATCCCCCCCCTTCCCTTCTCATCCCCCCTTCCCTTTCATCCCCCCCTACCCTTCTCATCCCCCCTACCCTTCTCATCCCCCCTTCCCCTTCTCATCCCCCCTTCCCTTCACCCCCCTACCCTTCTCATCCCCCCTTCCCTTCTCATCCCCCTTCCCTTCTCCTTCCCCCTACCCTTCTCATCCCCCCTTCCCTTCTCATCCCCCTTCCCTTCTCATCCCCCCCCTTCCCTTCTCATCCCCCTCTTCCTCTTTCATCCCCCCCCTTCCCTCCTCATCCCCTACCCCTTTCATCCCCCCTTCCTCCTTCTTCCCCCTACCCTTCTCATCCCCCCCCTTCCCTTCTCATCCCCCTTCCCCTTCTCTCACCCCCCTACCCTTCTCATCCCCCCTTCCCCTTCTCATCCCCCTACCCTTTTCCTTCCCCCTACCCTTCTCATCCCCCCTTCCCTTCTCATCCCCCCTTCCCTTCTCATCCCCCCTTCCCTTCTCATCCCCCTACCCTTCATCCCCCTACCCTTTCTCATCCCCCTACCCTTCTCCTTCCCCCTCACCCTTCTCATCCCCCCCCTTCCCTTCACATCCCCCCCCCCTTCCCCCCTTCTCATCCCCCCTTCCATTTCTCATCCCCCCTTCCCTTCTCATCCCCCCTTCCCTTCTCATCCCCCCTTCCCTTCTCATCCCCTTCCCTTCTCATCCCCCCTTCCCTCATCCCCCCCTTCCCCTTCTCATCCCCCTACCCTTCTCATCCCCCCTTCCCTTCTCATCCCCCCTTCCCTTCTCATCCCCCCTTCCCTTCTCATCCCCCCTTCCCTTCTCATCCCCCCTTCCCTTCTCATCCCCCCTACCCTTCTCATCCCCCCTTCCTCCTTCCCCCTTTCCTTTCATCCCCCTACCCTTCTCATCCCCCCCCTTCCCTTCTCATCCCCCCCCCCTTCCCCCTTCTCTTTCATCCCCCTACCCTCATCCCCCTTCCCTTCTCCTTCCCCCTTCCTTTTTCATCCCCTACCCTTCTCATCCCCCCTTCCCTTCTCATCCCCCCTTCCCTTCTCATCCCCCCTTCCCTTCTCATCCCCCCTTCCCTTCTCATCCCCCCTTCCCTTCTCATCCCCCCTTCCCTTCTCATCCCCCCTTCCCCTTCTCATCCCCCCTACCCTTCTCTCATCCCCCTTACCCTTCTCATCCCCCTTCCCTTTCTCATCCCCCCCTTCCCTTTCTCATCCCCCCTTCCTTCTCTATCCCCCCTTCCCTTCTCATCCCCCCTTCCCTTCTCATCCCCCCTTCCCTTCTCATCCCCCCTACCCTTCTCATCCCCCCTTCCCTTCTCATCCCCCCTACCCTTCTCTCATCCCCTCTACCCTTCTCTTTCCCCCTACCCTTCTCATCCCCCCTTCCCTTCTGATCCCTTCTCACCCCCCCCCCTTCCCTTCTCATCCCCCCTTCCCTTCTCATCCCCCCCCTTCCCTTCTCACCCCCTACCCTTCTCATCCCCCTACCCTTCTCTTTCCACCCTTCTCATCCCCCCTTCCCCCTTCTTGATCCCTTCCTCACCTCCCTTCCCCTTCTCATCCCCCCCCTTCCCTTCATCCCCCCTTCCCTTCTCACCCCTCTTTCTACCCTTCATCGCCCCTTCCCTCTTCCTTCCCCCTTCCCCCTTCTCATCCCCCCTACCCTTCTCATCCCCCCTACCCTTCTCATCCCCCCTTCCCTTCTCATCCCCCCTTCCCTTCTCATCCCCCTTCCCTTCTCATCCCCCCTACCCTTCTCATCCCCCTTCCCTTTCTCCTTCCCCCTTCCCTTCTCATCCCCCCCCTACCCCCTATCCCCCCCCTTCCCTTCTCATCCCCCCCTCTCCTCATCCCCCCTTCCCCCTTCTCATCCCCCCTACCCTTCATCCCCTTCTTCCCTTCTCCTCTTCCCCCCTTCCCTTCTCATCCCCCCTTCCCTTCTCATCCCCCCTTCCCTTCTCATCCCCCCTACCCTTCTCATCCCCCCTTCCCTTCTCCTTCCCCCTTCCCTTCATCCCCCCTACCCTTCTCCTTCCCCTTCCCTTCTCATCCCCTTTCCTTCTCATCCCCCCCCTTCCCTTCTCATCCCCCCTACCCTTCTCCTCCCCTTCCCTTCTCATTCCCCCCTTCCCTTCTCATCCTTCCCTTCCTCATTCCCCCTTCCTTCTCATCCCCCCTTCCCCTTCTCATTCCCCCTACCTCCTTCCTCATCCCCCCCTTCCCTTCTCATCCCCCCTACCCCTCTCATTCCCCCTTCCTTCTCATCCCCCCCTTCCCTTCTCATCCCCCCTTCCCTTCTCATCCCCCCTTCCCTTCTCATCCCCCTTCCCTTCTCATCCCCCCTACCCTTCTCATCCCCCCTACCCTTCACCCCCCCCCTACCCTTCTCATCCCCCTTCCCTTTCTCATCCCCCCTCTTCCTTCTCATCCCCCCACCCCTTCTCATCCCCTTCCCCTTCCTCATCCCCCCCCTACCCCTTCTCTCATCCCCCCTTCCCTTCTCATCCCCCTTCCCTTCTCATCCCCCCTTCCCTTCTCATCCCCCCCCCTACCCCTTCTCTCATCCCCCCCCTTCCCCCTTCTCATCCCCCCTACCCTTCTCCTTCCCCCTACCCTTCTATCCCCCCTACCCTTTCATCCCCCCTTACCCTTCTCACCCCCCGCATCTCTTTCTCATCCCCCCTTCCCTTCTCATCCCCCTACCCTTCTCATCCCCCCTTCCCTTCTCATCCCCCCACTCCTTCATCCCCCCACCCTTCTCATCCCCCCCTTCCCTTCTCATCCCCCCCTTCCCTTCTCATCCCCCCCTACCCCTTCTCATCCCCCCTTCCCTTTCTCATCCCCCTACCCTTCTCCTTCCCCCTACCCTTCTCATCCCCTTCCCTTCTCTCATCCCCCCCCTACCCTTCTCATCCCCCCTACCCTTCTCATCCCCCCTTCCCTTCTCATCCCCCCTACCCTTCATCCCCCCCTACCCCTTCTCATCCCCCCTTCCCTTCTCATCCCCCCTTCCCTTCTCATCCCCCCTACCCTTCTCTATCCCCCCTTCCTTCTCATCCCCCCTACCCTTTTCTCTCTCTTCCCCCTACCCTTTTCTCATCCCCCCTACCCTTTCTCATCCCCCCTTCCTTCACCCCCCCTACCCTTCTCATCCCCCCTCCCCTTCTCATCCCCCCCCTACCCTTCTCATCCCCCCCCTTCCCTTCTCTCATCCCCCCTACCCTTTCTCATCCCCCCCTTCCCTTCATCCCCCTTCCCCTTCTCATCCCCCCACTCCTTCTCATCCCCCCCCCTACCCTTTCATCCCCCTACCCTTCATCCCCCCCTCACCCTTCCTCCTCCCCCTACCCTTCTCATCCCCCCTTCCCTTCTCATCCCCCCTTCCCTTCTCATCCCCCCTACCCTTCTCATCCCCCCTTCCCTTCTCATCCCCCCCTTCCCTTCTCATCCCCCCTCACCCTTCTCATCCCCCCTTCCCTTCTCTCTCCCCCCTACCCTCTTCTCATCCCCCCCTTCCCTTCTCATCCCCCCTTCCCTTCTCATCCCCCTACCCTTCTCATCCCCCCTACCCTTCTCATCCCCCCTTCCCTTCTCATCCCCCCTTCCCTTCTCATCCCCCCTACCCTTCTCATCCCCCCTTCCCTTCTCACTTCCTTCCCCTTCTCATCCCCCCCTACCCTTCATCCCCCTTCCCTTCTCATCCCCCTTCCCTTCTCATCCCCCCTACCCTTCTCATCCCCCCTTCCCCTTCTCTCCCCCCTACCCTTCATCCCCCCCTTCCCTTCTCATCCCCCCTTCCCTTCTCATCCCCCTACCCTTCTCATCCCCCCTTCCCTTCTCATCCCCCTACCCTTCTCATCCCCCCTTCCCTTCTCATCCCCCCCTACCCTTCTCATCCCCTACCCTTCATCCCCCTTCCCCTTCTCATCCCCCACCCTTTCCTTCCCCCTACCCTTCTCATCCCCCCTACCCTTCTCATCCCCCCTTCTTCTCATCCCACCCTTCTCCTTCCCCCCTACCCTTCTCATCCCCCCCCTTCCCTTCTCATCCCCCCTTCCCTTCTCATCCCCCCACCCTTCTCATCCCCCCCTACCCTTCTCATCCCCCCCTACCCTTCTCATCCCCCCTTCCATTTCTCATCCCCCTTCCCTTCTCATCCCCCCTTCCATTTCTCATCCCCTCTCTTCCCTTCTCATCCCCCCTTCCCTTCTCATCCCCCCTTCCCTTCTCATCCCCCCTTCCCTTCTCATCCCCCCTTCCCTTCTCATCCCCCCTACCCTCTTCATCCCCCCCTTCCCTTCTCATCCCCCCTTCCCTTCTCTCATCCCCCCTCTTCCCTTCTCATCCCCCCCTTCCCTTCTCTCCCCCTACCCTCTTCTCTCATCCCCCCCTACCCTTATCATCCCCCCCTACCCTTCTCATCCCCCCTACCCTTCTCATCCCCCCTACCCTTCTCATCCCCCCTACCCTTCTCATCCCCCCTTCCCTTCTCATCCCCCCTTCCCTTCTCATCCCCCCTACCCTTCTCATCCCCCCTACCCTTCTCATCCCCCCTAATTCCTTTCTCATCCCCCCACCCTTTCTCATCCCCCCTTCCCTTCTCATCCCCCCTTCCCTTCTCATCCCCCCTTCCCTTCTCATCCCCCCTACCCTTCTCATCCCCCCTTCCCTTCTCATCCCCCCTTCCCTTCTCATCCCCCCTACCCTTCTCATCCCCCCTACCCTCTTCTCATCCCCCTACCCTTCTCATCCCCCCCCTACCCTTCTCATCCCCCCCTTCCCTTCATCCCCCCTACCCTTTCTCATCCCCCCTACCCTTCTCATCCCCCCCTACCCTTCTCATCCCCGCTACCCTTCTAGTTTTCCCTTAACCTTCTCATTCCCCCTTTTCTTCTCATTTCCCCCTACCCTTTTCTATTTCTCCCCACTCCTTCTCATTCCCCCCCCTTATCTTCCTCTTTTCCCCCTACCTTCTAATTTCCCCTATCTTCCTCCTTCCCCCCCTACCCTCCCCATTTCCCCCCAACCCTCATCATTTTCTCCCTGTCTTTCCCCCAAATATATTCGCTTTCCCTGCGTCAGACACGTTAATACCGCTACCATTCTCTTTTTCCCCCCCCCCCTCTCTTTTCCCTTTCCCCCCTTTCCCCTTGACTCCTTTCTTCCTCCTTCCTTCCTTTTCCGTCTCCCTTCTCCCCATCCATGCCACCTCCCTTTCTTCCTCTCGCCTCCTTTTCTATTCTCCTCTTTGTCCCTTTCCCCCCGGTATCCTCTTTTTCCTCCCCCCCCCGGCCCCCCTCCTCCACCTTTTGTCCTCTCTAATTCTCCTAAACATTCTCACCCTTTCCCCTTCCTCTTCCCCTTTCTTCACTCTGATACTTTCCACCCTCCCCTCATTCTCCCCTTTCCTCCTCCTCTCCCCTTCCCCTTTACCCCTCATTCTCCAGCAATCTTCCCCTCTAACCTTTCTCCTTCCCTTCCACACTCTCCCCCTTTCCCCTCATTCCTTTCCCTTCCTTCATTCTCTTCGCCACCGCCACTACCACCTTCCCCCTCCCCCCCCTTCACTCTAACAAAACCAGCCTTCCCCTAAACCTCTTTCAAATTGTACACTCCTTCCCCTACCTCCACTCCACTCCACACTCCACTCCAGCGTTCACTCCACAACTCCCACCTCAAACTCCACTAACCCTTTCACTCCATCCTCAACCCCTGCTTTCACTCTGCCGTCATCAACACCCTTTCCTGAAACCTCTCTTTCAAACCCCAACCCACTTCCCCTACATCCACCCTCACCCTCTCCTTCGCTTAACCCTCCACCCTCACCCTCACTCTCTCTTTCACATCACCCTCCACCTTCATCACCACCACCACCCTCCACCCTCCACCCTCACCATCACCATCAACACCAACCCCTTCTTCCTCACCACCACTTCCTTCACATCCCCCTTCTCCACCCACACTTCCTCCCCATCACCACCAACACCACCCCTTTACATCGCCCTCTTCCACCCCCTTCACATCCCCCTCCACCCTCACCACCACCCCTTCACCCTCACCACCCTCACCCCCTTCTCCCTCACTCTCGCCACCACTCCCTTCACATCCCCCTCCCCCTCCACCCCCTCACCACCACCCCTTCACATCCCCCTCCCCCTCCTCCACCCTCACCACCCTCCCCTTCACATCCCCCTCCCCCTCCTCCACCCTCACACCCTCACCCTCACCCTCACCACCACCTCAGCTCGCGATTGTTTAGGTCCGCTCAGCCAGGAACGGGTGACTGGCATTTGGAAAGAAATTTTCTCGACGGTGAAAGAATGAAAGCGGAGGGCAAGTGATGAAGAAAATTGCAGGCACGGGCTCCTGTGAAAGACGCCATTGTCACAGCCTTCCCCTCGCCCTTTCAGAGTAGGCAAGCCAGAAATTGCCTTCTCTTCGGGGCCGATCCTACTGCTGCTGCTGCTGCCGGAGGAGGAGGGAGGAGGAAGGAGGGAGGAGGGAGGAGGGAGGGAGGAGGTGGGGAGGGAGGAGGAGGAGGGAGGAGGGAGGGAGGAGGGAGGGGTGGTGGGAGGAGAGGGATGGGAGGGGTGGTGGGAAGGGTGGTGGGAGGGGTGGTGGGAAGGGTGGTGGGAGGGGAGGAGGGGAGGAAGGGAGGGATGGGAGGGGTGATGGGGTAAGGGAAGAGGGTGGGAGAGGGTGGGGAGGGGGAGAGTGTGAGAAAGAGAGGAGGGATGGGAAAGGGAAGAGGGTGGGGAAAAAGGAGTTATGTTGGAGGGAAGGGGTTGGAAGGGGGGAGGGAAAGGAGGTGGGATAGGGAAGGGAGTGGGTGGCGGGGGGTAGGGGGAGCAGAGAGGGGGAAACAGGGGAGGGCTTTTAAAAAAAGAAGAAGAGGGAAGAGAAGGGAAACCGGGGAGGAGTGTGAAAAAGAGAGGGAGGAGGAAGGGGAGGAAAGGGAGAGGAGAAAGGGAGAGGGTGAGGGGATATGCTGAAGGGGGAAGGGGGAAAGGGAGGGATAGAGGATAGGCTGAAGGGGAAAGGGAACATATAAGGAAAAGGAGGAGGAGGGGGAGGAGGGGGCTAGGAGAGGCGAGAACACAGACCAATATCTCTTGATTTTCTTGGTCGTCAGTGAGAGGTGTCTATGTTTACGTCTGTTTACGTCTGTTTACGTCTGTTTACGTCTGTTTACGTCTTTTTACGTC
>BOPN01000580.1:185000-187500 GCA_017312705.2 Penaeus japonicus | reverse complement strand
CACTTGAATCGTCACTGTTTTTTTTCCACAAGGCCCACCGAAGCCCTTTCTAAGTGGAGTGGAAGAGTTATGGTCACAGGAACACAAGGTAATTATTACTTAAAAGTAGAACCGTGTGTGTGTGTGTGTGTGTGTGTGTGTGTGTGTGTGTGTGTGTGTGTGTGTTTTAATCTATTTTACTAGATTGCTGTAAAAAAAAGTTAGGATCTTATCATTTTTATTATTCTATTTTTTCTACTTTATTTTTTCGTTGTTAGTCACATATTTTACCGTTTTGGAACACTTGGTTTAAGATTCAAAGATCTGTATATGAAATTAAGTTTAATTGGATTACAACACTATTACTACCACTGATGATGATGATGAAAGTGATGATAATGATGACGAGAGCATTGGTAATGATCTTTCTCCCTCCCTTCTTCCCCCTCTCTCTTTCTCCCTCTCTCTCTCTCTCTCTACTTTCCCCCCTCTCCCTCCCTCCCTTCCCTCTTTCTCTCCTTCCCTTCCCCCTTTCTCTCTCTCTCTTCCTTCCTTTCACGCCCTTCCTTACCCCCTCTCTCTCCCACCCTCCTTTCACCCTTTCTCTCCCTCCTTTCACCCTTTATCTCCCTCCCTTCCCCTCTCTCCCTACCTCCCTTCCCCTTTCTCTCCCTCCCTTCCCCTCTCTCACTCCCTCCCATCCCCTCTCTCCCTCCCTCCCTTCCCCCTTTCTCTTTCTCCCTTCCCCCCTTTCTCTCCCTCCATTCCCCCTTTTCTCTCCCTCCATTCCCCCTTATCTCCCTCCCTTCCCCCTTTCTCTCCCTCCCTTCCTCATTCTCTCCCTCCCTTCCCCCTTCTCTCCCTACTCCTCCCCCCTTCTCACTCCCCCCCTCCCTCTCTCTCCCTCCCTTCCCCCTCTGATCCCTCCCTTCCCCTCTCACTCTCTCTCTCCTCCCTTCCCCCTCTCACTCCTCCCCTTCCCCCTTTCTCTCCCTCCCTTCCCCTTTCTCTCTCTCCTCCCTTCCTCTCACTCCTTCCACCCTCTCATCCCTCCCTTCCCCCTCTCATCCCTCCCTTCCCCCTCTCTCACTTCCTCCCTTCCCCCTCTCACTCCCTCCCTTCCCCCTTTCTCTCCTCCCTCCCCACTCTCACTCCCTCCCTTCCCCCTTTCTCTCCCTCCCTTTCTTCCCCCCTCTCACTCCCTCCCTTCCCCCTCTCACTCACTCCCTTTCCCCCTTTCTCTCCCTCCCTTCCCCCCTCTCACTTCCTCCCTCCCCCTTTCTCTCTCTCTCTCTCTCTTCCTTTCCCTCTCTCCCTCCCTCCCTTCCCCCTCTCCCTCCCTCCCTCCCTCCCTCTCTCTCTCCTCTCTCCCCTCCCCCCTCTCTCTCCTTCCCTTCCCCACTCTCCCTCCCTCCCTTCCCCCTCTCATTCCCTCCCTTCCCTCCCCCTCCCCCCCCTTCCCCCTTTCTCTCCCTCCCTTCCCCTCTCACTCCCTCCCCCTTCACCCCTCTCCCTCCCTCCCTTCCCCCCTCTCACTCCCCCCCTCCCCCTTTCTTCCCCCTTCTCTCCCTCCCTTCTCCCCCTCTCACTCCCTCCCTTCTCCCTCTCCCCCTCCCTCCCTTCCCCCCTCTCACTCCCTCCCCTCCCCCTTTCTTCCCCCTTCTCTCCCTCCCTTCTCCCTCTCACTCCCTCCCTTTCCCTCTCTCACTTCCTCCCTTCCTCCCACAGTATTTTATAGCCTCCTCTGGATCTATCAGTGAAAATGTGAAGACCATATTTGGAATGTTGACTTGTTGAAAAGTATTTAGGTTAACAACTCTTATTGACTCGGGCATCACTGATTCACGTTTGACTGTATGATTACCACTAAATATGCAATGCGTGAGGATGATAAGAAATAAAGACCCCCATAAGGGTAAAAAATTCAAATAAAGAGAAATTGTGAATACCTGTATATAATGACCTAAATTCTGCTGCTATGTTGTCCTGTAATACAAGTCAGAAAAGCTTCCTTTACCATAAGGTTAGCAGGTCAATCTCAGGTCAATATCGAAAGAAGCTTTGGAGAGATTTATGAAGACGTTAAATTTCTGGTGAAGGAAAGATCCAGAAGACAGGGTCTGTATACTTCTGCCAGGGACAAATCCATGTGCACTTTTCTAAGTAGCTTATTTTCGATTCTAAACTTCGATTTTTTCAAATTTCTTTCCTTAATTTTACTTTTCGATTTTTCAAATTTCAGATTTTCGATTCTTCAAATTTCAGATTTTCGATCTTTCAAATTTCAGATTTCCGATTTTTTAAATTTCAGATTTCCGATTTTTCAAATTTCAGATTTTCGATTTTTCAAATTTCAGATTTTTTATTTTTCAAATTTCAGATTTCCGATTGTTCAAATTTCAAATTTTCGATTTTTCAAATTTCAGATTTTTGATTTTTCAAATTTCAGATTTTCGATTTTTCAAATTTCAGATTTTTGATTTTTCAAATTACAGATTTCCGATTGTTCAAATTTCAGATT
>BOPN01000580.1:147500-150000 GCA_017312705.2 Penaeus japonicus | reverse complement strand
TGATAACTTATGATCCTGTGATGTTCATTTGTTTTGCGTTGTTTTTTTCTCTCTTTTCTTCATCTTCTATCGTCTCTTATTCTTCGGTAGCGGATGATTATAATATGAATATTCATGTGAATATTTATCTTGATTATATTTTCGTGTTTTTTTTCATGTCTAATTTATCTCGTTTATCTTTTCCATCTCTCTCTTCTACTCCTGATCTTTTCTTTCTACCGATTAAGTTCTATTTATATATTTCCTCTCTCTCTTCTCTTCATTTCTCTTTCGTCTTCGCTCTTCTCTTCTCTCTGTCTGCCTCTCTTTCTCGTTTTAGTTTCCCCCCTCCCTTCTCCCTCCCTCCCTCCCTCCCTCCCTTCTCCCTCCCTCCCTCCCTCCCTCCCTCCCTCCCTCCCTCTCTCTCTCTCTCTCTCTCTCTCTCTCTCTCTCTCTCTCTCTCTCTCTCTCTCTCTCTCTCTCTCTCTCTCTCTCTCTCTCTCTCTCTCCCTCCTTCCTTTCGTCTCCTCTCATCTTCTATCCCGTACTTACCTCCCTCCCTCTCTCCCTCCCATTCCTCCAGCCTTCCTCCCTTCCTCTCTACCCCCCCCCTTCCTTTCTCTCTCTCTTTCTCTCTCTCTGAAATAAAAATGCACTAATATTTTTTTCCAAAAAACTACCGTCAGGAGCATATTAAAAAAAGACTCGCCATTGATGTGTCTTCTATTTATTTATTCATTGTAGTTTTCCCTTTATAGTTATGGCCCTTTTATTTGTTAATTTCCCTTGTTTTGTGTTTGTTTGATTTTTTTTTTATATATATTTATATATGGAATGGCGTGCGCATCTAAGGACTGTTTTATAAATGGTAATTTGATTTTTTTTTTTCTTTTACTTTTGTAATTTGTCCATTGTAGTGCAGTGTAAGGTTCATTCTGTTTTACCTTACGGGTTTTGCTCTCTCCCCCCCCTCTCTCTCTCTCTCTCTCGCTCTCTCTCTCTCTCTCTCTCTCTCTCGCTCTCTCTCTCTCCTTCTCGCTCGCTCTCTGTCTCTCTTTCTCGCTCTCTCTCTCTCTCTCTCTCTCATTCGCTCTCTCTCTTTCTCTCTCTCTCTCTCTCTCTCTCTCTCTCTCTCTTCCTCTCTCTCTCTCCCTATCTCTCTATCTCTCTCTCTCTCTCCCTTGCTTCCTATCTTTCTGCCTCTTCCTTTCTCTCTCTCTCTATTCATCTCTTTCTCTCTCTCCCTCACTCTACCTCTCTATCTCTCTCTCAAATTCTCCATCTCTCTATATCTCTTTTTCTCACACACAGTGAGTACCATATAATAATCATAACATTTTTTCTTGATTACCTATTAAGAAAAATAATACATACGGTTAAAAGGGACAGTTAAAAGGATATACTCAAAAGGGGAAAAAAACTTCATAATGATAGGAACTTATTAGCTTAAGATAAATTGAATTTTGTTAATGGGTTTAGGCTTATATGCGGTTGATGGGTTTAGGATAATGTCCTCTTAATGGGTAAGGACATGTGCTTAATGGGAATAGGATATGTGCTTCATGAGTTTGGGATCTGTGGGTCTGGGATATATGCTTCATATCTTTTGGATAATATGGCCTTAATGGGTTTAGGATCTGTGTGTCATGGGTTTAGAATGTCTAGTTTATAAGTTTAGGAGGGTTGTCCTTAATGGGTTTAGGATCTGTGCCTCATAAGTTTAGGATGATATTTTTATAAAGGGATTAAAATATGTGCCTCATGGGTTTAGGATATGTGCTTCATGAGGTTAGGGTATTTGCTTAATAGGTTTGATATATTGTTATCTTGATTGATATAAATAACTGAAGATGAAGGTCAAAGGTCATAGGGTCAATTTTTTCGCTGCTTTGTGATTCTCTTTTAATTCTCTTCCTTCCTTTCTTCTTCTCTTTGTCCTTCTTCGTACTTCCTTCTCCTCCTGTTTCTCCTTCCCGAGAGTTATCCTTGTTACCATCTCTCTTTACTTCTTCTACTTCTTCCCCTTCCATCTTCCTCTTCTGTTTTCCCTTCTCGATATTTTCTATTTATTCTTCTTATCTTCTTCTTCTCTTTTTTTTCTTTGTATACATCATTCTCTCTTTATACCCTCTTCTCTATTCCTCTTCCCTCACTCTTTCTCCAACCTACCACCTTTTCTTCATTCTCTTTTCCTCTCCTGTTTCTCCTTCTTGTTATCTTCTCCCATCTCTTCGCCCAATCTTTTTTCCCTCCTCATCCTAATTACTCTTCTGATTTCCATCTCTTTCTCTATCTCTTCTTCTCTCTTTCACCCTCCTTCTTCCTCCAATCCTCCACCTCTTCTCCCATCCTCCATCCTGTATCCTCTTCCTAGCTATTCATGTTATCTCCATCTCTCTTCCTCCTTCCTTCATCCTCCAATCCCCCTTCCTTCTTCCTCCAATCCTCCTTCCTTCTTCCTCCAAGTCTCCACCTCTTCTCCATCCTCCATCCTCCACCCTCTTCCTAGCTATTCTTGTTA
>BOPN01000580.1:132500-140000 GCA_017312705.2 Penaeus japonicus | reverse complement strand
GATAATTGTATTAGTTGTCATTTTCATTTTTGGGATGAATAACAGTGATAATGATAATACTGTTGATTGTGTAATTATATTTGGGACTTTAAACATAATGGTAACGATAATGATGTGGATGATAATGATGATAATAATGATAATAGTAATATATATAAATTATGATAGCATTATGACTATATAAAGATAATAAGGATAATGATAATGATGATAATAATGTTAATGATAATGATGATAATAATGTTAATGATAATGATGATAATAATGTTAATGATAATGATGATAATAATGTTAATGATAATGATGATAATGTTCATAATGATAATAATGATAATAATGTTCATAATGATAATAATTATATTGATTATAGTATTAATGATAATGATAATAACAATAATAATGATAATGATAATAACAATAATAATGACAATTATACTAATAATAATCATGATAATCACAATAATGATGCAAATGACAATAATTATGATAAAGATAATGGTAAGGATAATGATAATCATAACCACAATAATATCACCATTATTGATAATAATATCCACAACAAACATATACAACAACGATAATGACGATGATAACAATATGAATAACAACATTCACCAAAAACAGATATTTCCTCCAGTTTACTTCCCTTCTCGACCTCTCAGACTAACAGACTAACAGACTAACAGACTACAGACTACAGACTAACAGACTGACAGACTAACAGACTAAAAGACTTCACACATTAACACAGACAGCAACCTGATACGACTTCTCAGACTTCAGACTAACAGACTAACAGACTAACAGACTAACAGACTAACAGAGGTCATGCATTAACACAGACAGCAACCTGATACGACCTCTCAGACTTCAGACTAACAGACTAACAGACTAACAGACTAACAGACTAACAGACGTCATGCATTAACACAGACATCCACCTGATACGACCTCTCAGACTTCAGACTAACAGACTAACAGACTAACAGACTTCACGCATTAACACAGACAGCAACCAGTGTTACAACTCCCAAACGGACACAAAACAGTGCTACAAATCTCGTCACACTGGCCTTAACCTATACATTCTTACGCTCCTTGATATGTGAGGTTCTGCAAGTGGCTGTTGCAAGTACAAATGGCCATTGGCTCTCTCGCCCCAGGCCCTTGACATCAGCATTGCCTTAACTACCTACTGATGGCACTCACTGGCACTGATGCTGCTGGTGATAACAGCTATTAACAATTAACTGCGCGTTGTGTGGTCCAAGATTGTAGGGCGAGGGGTGGGGGGAGGGGGAGGAGAGGGAGAGGGGGGGGGAGATGAGGGGGAGGGGAGAAGAACTGAGGGGAGGAGGAGGAGGAGGAGAGGGTGAGAGGAGAAGAGACCGAGGGGGGAGGGAGGGGTAAAGATCCAGAATGAGGAGGAGGAGAGGGAGGAGGTGGAGGTGGAGGTGGAGGTGGAGGTGGAGGTGGAGGTGGAGGTGGAGGTGGAGGTGGAGGTGGAGGTGGAGGTGGAGGTGGAGGTGGAGGTGGAGGTGGAGGTGGAGGTGGAGGTGGAGGTGGAGGTGGAGGTGGAGGTGGAGGTGGAGGTGGAGAGGAAGAGGAAGAAGAGAAGGAGGAGGAGATGGAGAAGGAAGAAGATGATAAAGAGGAGGACGAGGAGGAAGAGATAGGGGCGATTGAGAAAGAGGACGAGGAATGGCGGAGAAGGGCGGGATGGGGGAAGGGAGAGAAGAATGTGTGTGTGAGGGGTGGGGGTGGGGGTGGGGGGGGGGGAGGATATGCTGTTTATGAGGAGAGAATAGGAGGGGGAAAGGAGGAGAAGAATAGAAGGGGGGGGGAACGGGGAAGAAAAATGTCGAGACACTTACTGGTTCCATACAGCAAAGGAGTAGAAGGATACTTAAGAGAAGGATGAATAAAAGAAGAAGAAGGAAGACGAGGAGAAAGAAGGAGGAGAGAAGGAGGAGAAGAAGAAGAGGAGGGAAGAGGAGTAACGATTCTTTAAAGAGAGGAGGATAAGAAAGAGACGAAAGAAAAATAAACCGTGAAGCGAGCCAGGTGCATCTATCCTCATTCTTCCTCGCTTCCTACTTGCCTCGCCTCGCCTCATATATGCCTTCCCTTGCCTTGCCTCGCCTCTCACATGCCTTGCTTCGCTTTGCCTCGCTTCGCCTTATCTCACCTTGTCTCGCCTTGCCTCTAAACATGCTTCGCCTCCAAACATGCCTCGCCTCGCCTCTGAACATGCCTCGCCTCCAAAACATGCCTCGCTTTGCCATGTCTCACCTCGCCTCGCCTCCAAACATGCCTCGCCTCCAAACATGCCTCGCTTTGCCATGTCTCACCTCGCCTCGCCTCCAAACATGCCTCGCCTCCAAACATGCCTCGCTTCGCCTCTAAACATGCCTCGCCTCCAAACATGCCTCGCTTTGTCATGTCTCACCTCGCCTCGCCTCCAAACATGCCTCGCCTCTAAACATGCCTCGCCTCCAAACATGCCTCGCCTCGCTTCTAAACATGCCTCGCTTCGCCTTGCCTCGCCTCGCCTCGCCTCGCTTCGCCTCCTCTGCCTCCCAGCGACGCACATCTCCTGCGGCCAGTCTCCTCGGGCATTCTTTACTGATTACAATAATAGGCTGTGGTACAATGGAACATAACAAATCATCAATGGACGAATTTTCTCGTCTATTGTGCCGCGAGTCAATCGTCTGGCGGGTTCATTTGATCCAATTCAGCCCAGCCATTCAGGGGTAGGGGCTGGGAGGGGCAGGGAGGGGAGGGGAGGGGGGATGGGAGGTAGGGGGGGAGAGAGAGAGAGGGTGAAGAAGAGAGACAGGGGTAGAGGCAGGGAGGGAGAGAGAGGGGGAGGGGGAAGAGGCAGGGGAAAGAGAGAGGGTGAAAAGGGGGAGGGAGGGAGAGGGGGAGATGGGGGAAAGGGGGAAGAGGCAGGGGAAAGAGAGGGGGAGGGGTAAGAGGCAGGGGAAAGAACGAAGCTGAGAAGGGGGAAGGGGAAGGAGGAGAGGCAGGGGAAAGAGAGAGGGGGAGATGAGGAAAGGGGAGAGAGAGAGGGGGGGAGGAGGGAAGAGAGAAGTGAAGAAGGCCACAGAGGGCTATACTCTGCACGTATATAAGCAGCTTCTGCCAGCGCCGTCAATATACATATGTGTCGAGCGAGCTTTTCGTAAACATGTTATATCTGCAACGGCTTTGTTGCACATAGTTTTGGTCTTGTTGTATTCAGTTGTTTTCAAGGAGATGAATATAGTGTTGTTATTATTATTATTATCATTATTATTATTACTATCATTACTATTATCCTTATCATTGCTATATTATTATTGGTATAAATATTTATATTATTATTATCATCATTATCATTTATTACTACAGGGTGAAGAAGAGAGACAGGGGAAGAGGTAGGGAGGGAGAGTAAGGGGGAGGGGGGATGGGAGGGGGGGAGGAAAGGTGGGGGAGGTGGAGGGGAGAGAGGGTGAAGAAGAGAGACAGGGGAAGAGGCAGGGAGGGAGAGAGAGGGGGAGGGGGATGGGGGTGGGAGGGGGAGAAGGGGGGAGGGGAAAGGGGGAAGAGGCAGGGGAAAGAGAGAGGGTGAGAAGGGGGAAGAGGCAGGGAGAGAGAGAGAGAGGGTGAGAAGGGGGAAGGGGAAGGAGGAGAGGCAGGGGAAAGAGAGAGGGGGAGATGAGGAAAGGGGAGAGAGAGAGGGGGAGGAGGGAAGAGAGAAGTGAAGAAGGCCACAGAGGGCTATACTCTGCACGTATATAAGCAGCTTGTGCCAACGCCGTCAATATACATATGTGTCGAGCGAGCTTTTCGTAAACATGTTATATCTGCAACGGCTTTGTTGCACATAGTTTTGGCCTTGTTGTATTCAGTTGTTTTGAAGGAGATGAATATAGTTTTGTCATTGTTATCATTATTATTATTATTATTACTATCATTACTATTATCCTTATCATTGCTATATTATTATTGGTATAAATATTTATATTATTATTATCATCATTATCATTTATTACTACTCTGATCATTATCAATACTACTGTCATTATCATTACATTACCACTATTACTATAATCATCATCCTTACCATTATCATTATTACTTTCTCATCATCATTAATAGTAGCTGTATCTATATCATTATCACTATCATCATTTTCATTGTTATTATCAACATCATTGTCATTGTTGTCAATGTGCTTACAATCATTATCATCATCGTCTTACCCTAATCATGATAGTAAAAACAAAAATAATGATAACAATAAAAATGATGACTATAATGATAATGAAAATAATTATAATAGTAATAATTATTAAAATTGTGACGCTAATAACTATCATAATAATAATGAAAACAATAAATGCCACAATAATAATGATAATGATAGCAATGATGATGATAAGGATAATGATAACAATCATAATGATTACAACAATGGCGATAATAACGATAATAATTATAATGATAATGATAATAACCAATATCATTATTAGTTATCATTATCATTACTATAACTATTATCATTATTATCATCTTCATTGTTCTTGTTGTTATCATTACTGATACACGGATGATTATTATCATCATTCTTAACATCATCATTATCATTATTACTATTATCATTGTTGTTATTATCATTTTCATTATTGTTACTATTATTTTCATTGTTGTTATTTTAATTATCATCATGATTATGTCTGTCATTATTATTACTATAATCATCATATTCATCATCATTGATGATAATTTCAATAAAAAAGTATGATAAAATGATGATGATCAGGAAGATAATAATGATGGTAAGATATTAATGTTGTAAATAATGATAATGAGAACAGTAATGCTAACAATGATATTAGTTATAATATTAAAAATGATATTAAGGATAATGATAATGATAATGATACTGATAATAAAAATGATGATAATTATGATTTTAACAATGATAATGACAATAATGATAACGAAAGTGATGGCAATGTTATCATCATTGAGAAAGAGAAGCGACACACACACACACACACACACACACACACAGAGAGAGAGAGAGAGAGAGAGAGAGAGAGAGAGAGAGAGAGAGAGAGAGAGAGAGAGAGAGAGAAAGAGAGAGAGAGATAAAGAAATATAAAGAGAGAGAAATAGAGAGAGAGAGAGAAATAGATAGATAGATAAATAGAGAGAGAGAGAAAGAAAGACATACCGATGACGCAACGATAACCAAACATAACTGTTACTGGTGACTCATCTATGACGTAACCGAACCATTACGTGTGAATATACATACATGTTTTTGTACGTCCATGCGCATTGTGTGTATAATGCCTTTGTGTGTACGTCGACACATAACACTATATAGCATATAACACATAACACTACATAACACTTACATAACACTATAGGAAGCTCCTATGGTGATATTGATAAGTACTGAGAGTGTGAAGGGCTGGTTCATTGTACCGATGTAATGCATTATATGTACGTATTGTGTTTTCTTGATGGTGGTAGTTACGGTTAAGCATACACTAAAGTACTCACGTAAGTACACACACACACACACACGCACACCCACACACACACACACGGACACACAGACACACACACACACACAAACGCACGCTCGCACACACACACGCACACACACACAAACACACACACACACACACACACACACACACATATATCACACACACACACACACACACACACACACACACACACACACACACACATATATATATATATATATATATATATATATATATATATATATATATATATATATACATACATATATATATACACACACATAAAGAGAGAACACAATTTATCCGTTCTCTCTGAACAATTAGAGAACCTTCCGTTTACACAAAAACCTATCATGAATATCGCAAAAAAGAAGGCGAAGAAAAACAACGTTCCCAACACGCCCATAATGAACTTAAGCGCACTAAGACTGGTCAACACCCCTTTATGCAGAATAATAACGGGAGATCGAAGTCCATTTCGGTGTAATGAACAGCAGACGCCTTAAGTGAAGAACTTGCCACGTATGCCATGTCTGGCTGGCTTGGATTAAACGCACATAGATATATAAACGTACATACACATACACCCAACGGCAACTTAATACATTTAAATATATAACGACAATATTTAGACAAACATATATTAAGCTCATAAAAAAGGCACAAACACAGACAACCAAACACAACAGTTAGATATACACTCAAACTTAGACACAAACAAACAACGACAAATATTCAATAAACGGATGAATAAATATTAACCTGTTCTTGTTCTTAGACACAAACAAACAACAACAAATATTCAATAAACGGATGATTAAATATTAACCTGTTCTTGTTCTTAGACACAAACAAACAACAAATATTCAATAAACGGATGATTAAATATTAACCTGTTCTTGTTCTTAGACACAAACAAACAACAACAAATATTCAATAAACAGATTAATAAATGTTAACTTGTCCTCGTTCTTATCAGGTTATTTTTGCCTGGTTATGATATTTGACTCTGTTGGAACAATTATCATCATAATCATTATTATTACTACCATCATCATCATCATCATCATCACTATCATTATAATTATCATTACCATCAAAATCATTATCATCATCAGGGTAATGATAATGATTATCATTTCTATCATTTTCATTATCGTCATTACTGTAAATGTCATATTGATGTAGTCATTATTATCCTTATGGTCACAATTATCATAATCATTCTTATCATCATTATCATTATAATTACCATTCTCATTGTTATCTTCTCTATCATTCTTACCATAATTATTAATATAATCTTGATCATTATTATTGATATTATTATCATCCTCATTATCATTAGTGTTATTATTATCTTTTTCATCATAATTATCACCATTGTTATTATCATCATTACTATCAATATCACTGTTGTTATTATCATAGTCATCATCATCATTATTATAACTATAATCATTAATGTTATCATTGATATAGTTGTTACCCATAGTATCATCATGATTATCATTATCACTATAATTATCATTGCTATCACTATCATTATTATTGTCATTATCATTGTAATTATTTTCAATATCATTATCATTATTGCTATCATTATCATCATTATCCAAAAAGGTGATGTTGATGATGATGATGACAATTTAATGATGATATGAACAACAGCAACAATGAAACAGAGTTTAAATGAAATAGAAAGAGGAAAAGGAGGAATAGGAGGAGGAGGAGGAGGAAGACAGCGAGGATGAGGAATAAGAGGAGGAGGAGGAAGACGACGAGGAGGAAGAATAGGAAGAGGATGAGGAGTAGAAGGGGGAATAGGAGGAGCAGGACGAATAGGAGGAGGATGAGGAGTAGGAGTAGGAAGGAGACAGCGAGGAGGAGGAATAGGAGGAGGAGGAGAAGGAAGACGACTAGGAGGAAGAATAGGAAGAGGATGAGG
>BOPN01000580.1:122500-125000 GCA_017312705.2 Penaeus japonicus | reverse complement strand
AAGGAGAGAGAAGGATCGAGAGAGAGCGCGAGCTAGATAGATAGAAAGATAAATAGATAGAAAGAGAGGCAACGAGCGAGAGAGAGAGAAAGAAACCCAAATAAAAATATACAACAATAAACACCATAACCATTTGAATCATGAAGTAGAAAAACGAAGCTAAATATGTGAAGGAAAAGTACATTCTCTATTTGGAAAAAACAACAAAAAAACTTCCACTTTATGACAATAAATTCAGCGATTGATACATTTTTAATCTTCAACAGAAAAGGTTTATTTAACAAAACAGCATAAATATGTACAGCGGTTCCCGTCAGTGTTGTATCCGGCGTTGGCAGCACTGTGTCATGTGATCGGCGTTGTCAACTCTTATTCTCTTAGGTTGGGAGTTGGCACCACTGATTTTCATATGATTGGTGTTGGCAACATTGGTTCTCTTATTATCGGTATTGGTAACGCTGTTTCTCTTAAGATCAACTCAAGCAATACTTCTTCTCTGGTGACCGAAGTTGGCAACACTGATTCGCTTAGGACCAGCCGATGTAAATACTTTTTTTTCATTGTTATTGTTATCAACCTTTCAATTAAGACATAAAATGAATCATATTATCATACCATTGTCACTGTCATTATCTTCTTTTCCTTTGTAATATATATATATATATTGTTATTATTTTTATTGTCATTATTATTATTATTATCATTATTATTATTATCATTATTATCATCACTATTTTTTAATTATTTTGGTGGTTCATTCATCATTTCCTTTTGTTATTGCAACTTCTAATGACATCATTATAATTCTGGCATTATTTCTCGGTATGATTGAGATCACCACCATTGCCATTGTATTAATTAAAATTGCAATGATCATTAATATAATATCATGACTATTCACTCACTATAATGATCTTTTTCTAATGCAACATAATGATTCTTATTCTAATCCCTGGATTATCAATTGATTATGATGAATCTTATCCGAATATCATGCTCAGTGACTGATTATAATGATCCTTATTCTAATGACATGCCTGTTAATTAATCATAATGACCCTAGTTATAATGACTATTGAATTATTAAAGCAATTTGATCGTTTCACTTTGCTCAGCATAAGGAGGATACCTTGATATCATTATTGTTATTATTATTATCATTATTATTATTATCACTTTTATAATTACTAGTTCATCATTAATTTTACTGTTATTAATATAATTCATTACTATTATCATTATTATTATCACTATTATCATTATCATTGTTTTTATTATAATCATTATCATTATCATTGATATCACCATTATTATCATCATTATTACTATCATAATTTATATTACCATTATTGTTATCATCATCATCATTTTCATTATCATTGTCATTATCATTCTTATTGTTATTATCATTGTTTTATCATTATTACTATTATTACAATTATCATTAGTCTAGTCATTTTAATTGCTATCATTATTGTTTCATTAGCATCATTGCCATCCTTATCATTATTATTATTATTATCATTTTTATTATTATCATTATTATTATTTTTATCATTATTATTTTATTATTATCATTATTATAATTATTATCATCATTATTATTACTAACATTATCATTATTATTGCTATCATAATTTTTGTTATTATCATATCATCAATAATATCATAACTATCATTATCGTAGTTGTTGTTGTTATCATCATCATTACTATCACTATCATTCATTATCACTATCATAAAAAATCACCATCATCATCAACATAATCATATTTCATGTGATGTTGAGAGTATAGATTCTTATAAGGAAAAGAAAAGAAAAAAATATAAGTGCAAATATTCTTAGAAAGAAGCGATAAGCAGACATTTATTTTAAAAAAGTGTAAAGTCATGAAGTGTGATCTGAATGAAGCCAAAAAAAAAGAAAAAGAAAAAAAGAAAAAGTGTCGGGCACAGTAAGATCTGGATACGTTTTAGACAATGACAACCGATCAATATGATATCGTTAGTCTGACACAATAATTTGCCTTGTGACATGTCCTTCGATTCATGTCAAATCTCAAGCGTCATTTATTCCTCTATTTTGTGCTTCTCTATATTTTTTTTCTTTTTTTTATTTGTTATATTTATTAACGATATAATTCTTATTAAAACATCACTAAATCAGAGAGAGAGCCGGAAAGAGAGAGAGAGAGAGAGAGAGAGAGAGAGAGAGAAAGAGAGAGAGAGAGAGAGAGAGAGAGAGAGAGAGAGAGAGAGAGAGAGAGAGAGAGAGAGAGAGAGAGAGAGAGAGAGAGAGAGAGAGAGAGAGAGAGAGAGAGAGAGAGAGAGAGAGATAATGACAGAGAGAGAGAGAGAGAGAGAGAGAGAGAGAGAGAGAGAGAGAGAGAGAGAGAGAGAGAGAGAGAGAGAGAGAGAGAGAGAGAGAGAGAGAGAGAGAGAGAGAGCGAGAGAGAGAGTGTGTGTGTTTGTTTGTTTATTTGTGTGCATACACATATAT
>BOPN01000580.1:112500-115000 GCA_017312705.2 Penaeus japonicus | reverse complement strand
CCTTCCCTTAATTCTTGCACCTCCTCCTGACCTTCTTTTCTCGACTAAGAATAAGAAGGAAAAAACAAGAAATAATGAAAAGAAAGATAAATAAATACAAAAAAGAATCGCAAGACAAGAATAGAAGAAACTTAATAGAGAGAAAAAAGAAAGTCCATCTTAAAGGAAGAGGAGATAAGGTAAGGAAAGAGCGAGAGAGAGAGAAAAGAGAGAGAAAAAAATATAATAAAAAAGATATGGATAGAAAATAAAAGAAAGGGAGTAAGACGAAAGGGCGAGGAAACAGAGGAGGAGAAAAAAGGAGAAGAGGAGGAGGAGGAGGAGGAAGAGGAGGAGGAGGAGAAGGAGGAGGAAGGAGGAGGAGGAGAAGACTGGAGGAAGAGGAAGAAGAAAAAGAAGAATACGAAGAATAAAGGAGGAGAAGTAGAACAACAACAACAAAAACAAGAAGAGAAGTCGAAAGAAAAAAAAGAACACGAAGAAGAAGAAGAAAGAAGAACACGAAGAAGAAGAACACGAAGAAGAAGAAGAAAGAAGAAAGAAGAACACGAAGAAGAAGAAGAAAGAAGAACACGAAGAAGAAGAACACGAAGAAGAAGAAGAAAGAAGAAAGAAGAACACGAAGAATAAGAAGAAAGGAGAACACGAAGAAGAATACGAAGAAGAAGAGGAAGAAGAAGAAGAAGAAGGAGGAGGAGGGTGGTGGTGGCGGCGGTGGCCATGTCAGCCGTGGTGTCAGAGCTGCCTCAACGTTTTCTGGGTCTTTTTGTGGCCGCAGAGCCCGGGTAGGTTCACCATTCAGGAGCCCGGCCGGTGCTTCCTCCCAGCCATTGAGCTCCGGCCAGTCTATTCTTCCCGCACCACGCCTAGTTACTCCTCAAAGCCTTGGTCGGGTCTTTAGAGGAGCGACCACTGTCTGCAGCCACCACTGCATGGGCTGTATCGATTTTATATCATCGTTTTGAGACGCTCTGAATGCCTCATTGAAAGAACCTTCTACACCCTCCTGCTCCTTCTTCTTCTTCTTCTTCTCCTCCTGCTGATTCTTGTTCTTCTTGTTCTTGTTGTTCTTGTTGTTCTTTTTTACTCTTGTTTCTTTATCTATCTATTTCTCTTTCTCTCTCTCTCTTCCTCGTCTTTCTGTCTTCTGATTTTCTATCTCTGTCTCTTCCTCTCTCTCTCTCACCCTCACCTCTCTTGTCTCTCTCTGATTTATTCCTCTCCCCCTTTTCCCCCCTTTTCTCCTCCTCTCCATTTCTTCCTCTTCCCTCTCTCCCTTCAATGCTCCTCCCTCCATATCCTCTATTTTGTCTAATCTCTCTCTCTCTCTCTCTCTCTCTTTCTTTCTTTCTTTCTTTCTTTCTTTCTTTCTTTCTTTCTTTCTTTCTTTCTCCTTCCCTTAATTCTTGCACCTCCTCCTCACCTTCTTTTCTCGGCTAAGAATAAGAAGGAAAGGACAAAAATAATGAAAAGAAAGATAAATAAATACAAAAAAGAATCGCAAGACAAGAATAGAAGAAACTTAATAGAGAGAAAAAAGAAAGTCCATCTTAAAGGAAGAGGAGATAAGGTAAGGAAAGAGCGAGAGAGAGAGAAAAGAGAGAAAAAAAATATATATAATAAAAAAGATATGGATAGAAAATAAAAGAAAGGAAGTAAGACGAAAGGGCGAGGAAACAGAGGAGGAGAAAAAAGGAGAAGAGGAGGAGGAGGAGGAGGAGAAGGAGGAGGAGGAGAAGGAGGAGGAGGAGAAGAAGACTGGAGGAAGAGGATGAAGAAAAAGAAGAATACGAAGAATAAAGTAGGATAAGAAGAACAACAACAAGAACAAGAAGAGAAGAAGTCGAAAGAGAAAAAAAAGAATATGAAGAACACGAAGAACACGAAAAAGAAAGAAGAACATGAAGAAGAACACGAAGAAGAAGAAAGAAGAACACGAAGAAAAATACGAAGAAGAATACGAAGAAGAAGAAGAAGAAGAAGAAGAAGGAGGAGGAGGGTGGTGGTGGTGGCGGTGGCCATGTCAGCCGTGGTGTCAGAGCTGCCTCAACGTTTTCTGGGTCTTTTTGTGGCCGCAGAGCCCGGGTAGGTTCACCATTCAGGAGCCCGGCCGGTGCTTCCTCCCAGCCATTGAGCTCCGGCCAGTCTATTCTTCCCGCACCACGCCTAGTTACTCCTCAAAGCCTTGGTCGGGTCTTTAGAGGAGCGACCACTGTCTGCAGCCACCACTGCATGGGCTGTATCGATTTTATATCATCGTTTTGAGACGCTCTGAATGCCTCATTGAAAGAACCTTCTACACCCTCCTGCTCCTTCTTCTTCTTCTTCTCCTGCTGATTCTTGTTCTTCTTGTTGTTCTTGTTGTTCTTGTCTCTTCTCTCTCTTTCTCTTTATCTCTCGTTCTATCTCTCTCTTTCTCTCCCTCGTCTTTCTGTCTTCTTCTTCTTCCTGATTTTCTATCGCTTCTATCTCTTCCTCTCTCTCTTGTCTCTCTCTGATT
>BOPN01000580.1:90000-105000 GCA_017312705.2 Penaeus japonicus | reverse complement strand
ATTCTGCCAGGTGTTAGAATAAGTGTTAGTAAAGATATATAATTTCAAATAGCGTAAGTTAAGGGAGTAATAGTGACGTGTGATTATATAATTAATCTGGACAAAACTGAAGGCATGGTGGATAAAACAAGACTCCTTATAACTAATTTAGAGTAGATATATGTATCTATAAATCGATATATCTGACTTTGAAGATATATTATTTTTCAGAAAAAGGATATGTTTATGTATAACTACAAGGGTACTGCTGTTACATACTGTAGATACGGATACAGGAAATGTGATTGAAAAAACAGCAAAACCTATGTTCAAATCTCAAAGATCTTTAAATGTTATTCTTAATTATTGATTTTTTTTATAGGCTGCTTTCTTGTTGTAAAGTTGTAAAGGTATTTAATTCTAATTTTGATCCTGATTATTCTTTTTCTTCTTCTTCTTTTCATCATCTTTATCATTATAATCAATATCATTACCATATCAGTTATCATCATTATCATAATTATCAGCATTACCGTTCTCTTTATCATCATTATCGTTCTCTTTATCATCATTATCGTTATTATTATAATCATCATCATTATCGTCTCCTTTATCATAATCATCATCATTATTATCATTACTTCTAGAATTACTTTTTTTCATTAGTAAAGTTGTTGTATTATTACCATCATTATCATCATTATTATCATTATCATTATTGTCATTTTCATCATCATGAAAATTATCATTACCACTTTTATCATTATCATTATCATCGTTATCATTATCGTCATCATTGTTATCATTATCATCATTATTATCATTATTATTGTTGTTGTTTGTTGTTATTTTCCTCATCATCATTGTCATTCTCATTATTATTGTTATCATCATTATCATTATCATTGTTATCATCATTATCATTATCATTATCATCATCATTATCATTCTTATTGTTACCATTACTATTATCATCATCAGTATAAAATAAAAACATAAAATCATGTCATCAAGACAAGACAGGATCGGCAACATATGAGTATGTTGCATGAGCAGCGTTGATGTTGCATGAGGTGATCATTTCAACACATGGGTTCTGTGAGAAGGGATTTGGCACATGTGAGTTGCATGAAAGATCATTTCAACAAATGGGGTTATGGTGATGTTTGGTTCTATATGTTTTATCAAATGCTATAATTATCATTATTGTAATTGTTATCTTATTTTTATTGTTATGATGATTATTGTTATTGTTAGTATCATCATTGTCATTATTATCATATTATTATTATTATTATCATTGTTGTTGTTATTATTATTACTATTATTATTATCATCATTATTATACTATTATTAGTAATGTTGATATTATCCTTAAAGTTATAATTATTATCAATGTTATCATTATTATTATCATCATTATTATTGTTTTGTCATCATCATTATCATTATCATTGTTCACTTTCATCAGCAGCATTATCGTTATCATTACAGTTGTTGTTATCATCATTATTATCACTATTATTGTTATCATCATGACATTGTTATCAACTTTATCATCATAATTTATTATTCATCGTCATCATCAACATCATTATTATCATTAATATCATCATCATTACTATCATTATCATTATCATGATGATCATCCTGATTGTTATTTTAATCACTATTATCATTAAATTTCTTATTATTATCATCATCATTACTCTTATTATCATTATTGCCACTACTGCTATCATTACTACTATTATGATCATCATTATTATTTCCAAGATTAATACTATTATCGCATCATCATTACTATCATTCCTATTTTTACTATCATCATTACTATCTTTACTATCATTATTATCATTATCATAATCAATATCACTTTCGTCATTAGTATCATTATCTCTATTAGTATCTATTTCATTCCTATCATCATTATTGTTGTTGTTTTTACTACAACTATTATCACTATCATTATCACCATTGCTATTACCATTATTAATGTTATCAATACTACCCTCACTATTATCATTATTAGCATTAGAATCATTATCATTGTTATTGCGATTTTTATTTTTAATTTTATTGTTATCTTTATTATTGTCAAAGTTACTATTATCATAAATATTGTCATTATCATTATCATTATTGTAATCCTCATTAATATCATTATTATCGTCATTATTATGTATAGTATCATCCTTATTATTGTCATCATTATCATTACTGGTATCATTACTATTATTCTTATCATTATTATTATCATCATCATCATTAATATTTCCCTTATTATTGTTATCATTATCATATTCAACATCATTCCTCTTGATATTACTTCTCTTATCATTATCATCATCATTGTTAGTATCATTACGATGATAATAACAGTAATTAATATTGTTATTATCATAATCATCATTGTTGTTGTTATCATCATTGTTATCATTATCATAATTGTTGTTTTTGTTATTATTATCTTGATTTACTGCTTATCATCATTATATTTGTTGTCATTATCATTGTTATCATTGTAAATCCCATTGCCTGTAGTTATTAGAATTAACATTATCATTTACATGATTATCAATACCATCAGTGTTATTATAATGATCATTATCATTGTTAACATCATTATCATGATCGATGTTAATATCATTGATATCGTTATCATCATTAATGTTATTGTCACGAAAACTATCATAATCATAATTATTGTTATTAAGTTTATTATCTTAATTGTTACCATTATAATTTTAATAGTTATTATCATACTCAGTGTCATTGTTATCCATCATTATCATCACCACTATCTTTTTATCTATTATCCTCATTATCGTTATCATCATTATCATCAGCAAAATCATTGTTATCATCATCAATATTGCTATTATCATCATTGATGTTATTATCGTTATTATCACTAATATCATTATTGCTGTTATCATTAATATGAACATTATTATTTTCATCAATGTTAATATTATTATTGTTATCATTATCATTATTACTATCATTATCATTATTATCATTATCATAATCATTACTATCATCTTCAATATTACTAGTATCATCATTATAAGTATCGATATTATTATATCATTATATGATCATTGCTATTTTTGATATCATAATTATTCATATCGTTATACTATCATTTGTATAATTTTCTTGGCATTATCCTTACTATTATTAACATTATCATCATTATTATCATTACTATTATTGTTATCTTGATTATCTTTATGATGCTGATCATGGATATAACGTGGTGATCATTATTATCATTGTTATGATTATCATAATTGTTATCATTGCAAGAATTGTTATTACTATTATGTAATCATACATATTGTTACCAGTATTATGATTTATATATTTACTGTTATTTTCTTTGCTATCACTTCTATAATTACTATTATCTTAATCAACAGTATCCTCATTATCGTCGTTATCATTATTGCTCGTATTACCATTTCTGATATGATCTTTATTACCATCATTATTATTTTCATTATCATCATTACAATCCTTATCATCATCATTACTATCATTATCATCTTTATCATCATTATGATTATCATGATCATTATTATCTTTATCAGTAACAAAAAAGAATAATGATAATGTTAGTAGTAATGATAATGATAATCATGTTAATAATGATAACAATAATGATAGTAATAATGATTAGAAATATAATGAATATTTATCTCTCTCTGCCTCTCCTTTCTTTTCTATCTCATTCACACCAGAATGTAGCAAAAAGTGAAAAGAAAAGAAAATAAAATAAAAGAAAAACAAACAAAAACACATTAAACACACCTTATTACTTTATTGATATTTCTTATCAATATTCATTTCCTTTACTGGCTTCCGTACTTTGTCACTTTAAATATAAATCTATATTAGATTTTTTTTTCTTGTCGTTTTGTGGGAAGTATGATTTGTGATTGAATTATGACATGTATTTATATATCACTACTATACTATAATATTGGCATAAGACTGGTTATGGGATATTTCATATAACACGGTAAATGATGAAAGAAAAATTCCTTGTTCAAAGATACATACACATACAAATTGAACGCAAATATAAAAATGAACACGGAATCATCAGAGCAGTTCTACAAATGAACGCAAAATTTTCATTTTATATTTTTTGAGAAGGTGAAAATGGAGTGACACGATAATCCTTAGCTTATACAGGTATAATACTGACATCAAATAAATCCTTACTTGTGTGAAAGGCTCTAAATATTAATCAAGTTAATGAATATCCTATCACATCTCTTGACCTCCTATTTGTTCTTGAGGAAAAAAAACTACTTCTGTACTTCTAGGAAGGATGAAATAACTGGTAACAGATTCTACTGTGATGATGCTGATTATATATTTTTTCCCTCTAATATCACACAGGTTCCTTTGCAATATCGCAATATCAGGAATTAAGTACTCACTGAGCCATCATATGATTCAAAATTGTTGCTTTTTTGCAGCACTCACAAAGTAACTTTGCTTCGAGCTAAGCTAAGACCCTGTCAGTATAAAGAGTACGGAAGGTCTCACTTAAGGGGAAAAAAAGCTAAGACCCTGTCAGTGTGAAGAGTACGGAAGGTCTTACCACAGGGAAAAAAAAGCTAAGACCCTGTCAGTGTTAAGAGTATGGAACGTCTAACCACATTGAAAAAAAGCTAAGACCCTGTCAGTATGAATAGGATGGAACGTCTCACCACAGGAAAAAAAGCTAAGACCCTGTCAGTGTGAAGAGTACGGAAGGTCTTACCACAGGAAAAAAAAGCTAAGACCCTGTCAGTATGAAGAGTACAGAACGTCTCACCACAGGAAAAAAAGCTAAGACCCTGTCAGTATTAAGAGTATGGAACGTCTCACCACAGGAAAAAAAGCTAAGACCCTGTCAGTATTAAGAGTATGGAACGTCTCACCACAGGAAAAAAAGCTAAGACCCTGTCAGTATTAAGAGTACATGTGTGTGTGTGTGTGTGTGTGTGTGTGTGTGTGTGTGTGCGTTTGTGTGTGTACGTGTGCATATAATCAAACACGACATAAACACCCGTACATTACCACACATCTCCCGCTCGGCCCCCGCCCCCTCGCAGCGGCGGTACAGTCACGAAGGCCGCGTTCGAAGGGCGGCCGCCATCAAGGACTCCCCAACAATACTAGGACTAATCAGCATTTACCGCGTGACGTCAGCTGGCCTCTCTTGACCTTAGCAGATCTGAACGGGGTAATATAGCCGCTCGTGTAGCCTGTTGGGGGCTACATAAGACTTTGCGAATTGATGATACTGCTTTTATCGAGTCTATCGTAGTCTATAACTATCATGTAATGAAGGAATGATAACCTAGTTGTTAAACAATGAAAAAATAATGAATACGAGCGTAGTTCTTAGCTGCCAGCTAATAACCACAACGTTATTATAAGTGTACAAGTGGTTGTGTTAAGAATTGTTGTAAATAATGAGCAGGTGTGTTTAAATAGATTCACAACTCTAGCTAATAACAAGATTCAGACAGATGTTAAAATAAGTGTTAGTAAGAATGTATAACTTCAAATAGCGTAAGTTATGGGAGTAAAAGTGACGTGTGTTTATATATTTAATCTGAACAAAACTGAAGGCATGGCGGATAAAACTGGAGTCTTTAAAACTAATTTAGAGTAGATGTATGTATCTATAAATCGATATATCTGACTTTGAAGATATATTTTTTCAGGAAAAGGATATGCTTATGTATAACTACAAGGGTACTGCTGTTACATACTGTAGATACGGATACAGGAAATGTGATTGAAAAAACAGCAAACCTATGTTCAAATCTCAAAGATCTTTAAATGTTATTCTTAATTATTGATTTTTTTTATAGGCTGCTTTCTTGTTGTAAAGTTGTAAAGGTATTTAATTCTAATTTTGATCCTGATTATTCTTTTTCTTCTTCTTTTCATCATCTTTATCATTATAATCAATATCATTACCATATCAGTTATCATCATTATCATAATTATCGTCATTACCGTTCTCTTTATCATCATTATCGTTCTCTTTATCATCATTATCGTTCTCTTTATCATAATTATCGTTATTATTATAATCATCATCATTATCGTCTCCTTTATCATAGTCATCATCATTATTATCATTACTTCTAGAATTACTTTTTTTTTTCATTTGTAAAGTTGTTGTATTATTACCATCATTATCATCATTATTATCTTTATGAAAATTATCATTATCACTTTTATCATTATCATTATCATCGTTATCATTATCGTCATCATTGTTATTATTATTATCATCATTATTATTATTATCATTATTATTGTTGTTTGTTGTTATTTTCCTCATCATCATTGTCATTCACATTATTATTGTTATCATCATTATAATTATCATTGTTATCATCATTACCAATCTTATCGTTATCATTACTATTATCATCATCAGTATAAAACAAAAACATAAAATCATGTCATCAAGACAAGACAGGATCGGCAACATATGAGTATGTTGCATGATCAGCGTTGATATTGCATGAGGTGATCATTTCAACACATGGGTTCTGTGAGAAGGTATTTGTCACATGTGGGTTGCATGAAAGATCATTTCAACAAGTGGGGTTATGGTGATGTTTGATCTCTATATGTTTTATCAAATGGTATAATCATCATTATTGTAATTGTTATTTTACCGTTATTGTTATGTGATTATTATTGTTACTGTTATTATTATTATCATCATTATTATTACTATTATCATCATTATTATTATTATCATTATCATTATTATTATTAATAATAATATTATTATTATTATCATTATTACTATTATTATCATTATCATCATTCTCATTATTATTATTATCATTATTATTATTATTATTATTATTATTAGTAGTAGTAGTAATGCTATCATCATCATTATCATTATTATTATCATTATTGTTATCATTATTATCATCATTATAATTATTATTGTTCACTATCATCAGCAGCATTATTATCATTATCAATGCAGTTGTTATTATTATCATTATTATTACTTCTATCGGTAACATCATGACATTGTTATCAACTTTATCATCATAATTTATGATTCATCATCAACATCATTATTTTTATTAATTAATATCATCATCATTACTATTATTATTAGTAATATGATGATCATCCTCATTGTTATCATCATTACTATTATCATTATATTTCTTATTATTATCATTATCATTACTCTTATGATCATTATTGTCACTACTGCTATTATTACTACTATTATTATCATCATTGTCATTACTAAGAATGATACTATCATCATCATCATTACTATCATTGCTATCATCATTACAACCTTTACTATTATTACTATCATCAATATCATTATCATCATCATCATTATGATTATCAATTATTACAAATATTTTTCTTAGAATAATTAAAATCAATATCATCATTACTATAATCAATATCACTATCTCTATTAGTATTAATTTCATTTTTATCATCATCATTATTGTTATTGTTACTACTACTACTATTAATACTATCATCATCCCCATTGCTATTATCGTCATGACTGTTAATCATTACTGTTATCATTATTATCATCACTATTATCCTTATCAGCATTAGAATCATCACCATTGTTATTGTTATTTTCATTCTTAATTTTATTGTTATTTTTATTATTGTTAAAGTTAGTTATCATAATAATTGTCATTATCATTATCATTGATATCATTATTATCGTCATTATCATGTATAGCATCATCCTTATTATTGTCATCATTATCATTACTAGTAACATTACTATTATTCTTATCGTTATTATTATCATCATCATCATTAATATTTCCCTTATTATTGTTATCATTATCATATTCAACATCATTCCTCTTAATATTACTTCTCTTATCATTATCATCATCATTGTTAGTATCATTACGATAATAATAACAATAATTATTATTGTTATTATCATAATCATCATTGTTGTTGTTATCATCATTGTTATCATTATCATAAGTGTTGTTTTTGTTATTATTGTCTTGATTTACTGCTTATCATCATTATATTTGTTGTCATTATCATTGTTATCATTGTAAATCCCATTGCCTGTAGTGCTCTTAGAATTAACATTATCATTTACATGATTATCAATACCATCAGTATTATTATAATGATCATTATCATTGTTAACATCATTATCATGATTGATGTTAATATTATTGATATCGTTATCATCATTAATATTATTGTCACGAAAACTATCATAATCATTATTATTGTTATTATGTTTATTATCTTAATTGTTGTCATTATAATTTTAATAGTTATTATCATACTCAGTGTCATTGTTATCGATCATTATCATCACCACTGTCTTTTTATCTATTATCCTCATTATCGTTATCATCATTATCATCAGCAAAATCATTGTTATCATCATCAATATTGTTATTATCATCATTGATGTTATTATCATTATTATCACTAATATCATTATTGCTGTTATCATTAATATGAACATTATTATTTTCATCAATGTTAATATTATTATTGTTATCATTATCATTATTACTATCATTATCATTATTATCATTATCATAATCATTACTATCATCTTCAATATTACTAGTATCATCATTATAAGTATCGATATTATTATATCATTATATGATCATTGCTATTTTTGCTATCATAATTATTCATATCGTTATACTATCATTTGTATAATTTTCTTGGCATTATCATTACTATTAGTAACATTATCATCATTATTATCATTACTATTACTATTATCTTGATTATCTTTATGATGCTGATCATGGATATAACGTGGTGATCATTATTATCATTGTTATGATTATCATAATTGTTATCATTGTAAGGATTGTTATTACTATTATGTACTCATATGTATTGTTACCAGTATTATGATTTGTATATTTACTGTTATTTTCTTTGCTATCACTTCTATAATTACTATTATTTTTATTAACAGTACCCTCATTATCGTCGTTATCATTATTATTACTCGTATTACCATTTCTGATATGATCTTTATTACCATCATCATTATTTTCATTATCATTATTACAATCCTTATCATTATCATTACTATCATTATCATCTTTATCATCATTATGATTATCATGATCATTATTATCTTTATCCGTAACAAAAAATAATAATGATAATGTTAGTAGTAATGATAATGATAATCATGTTAATAATGATGACAATAATGATAGTAATAATGATAAGAAATATAATGAATATTTATCTCTCTCTGCCTCTCCTTTCTTTTCTACCAGAATGTAGCAAAACAGAAAAGAAAAACAAACAAAAACACATTAAACACACCTTATTACTTTATTGATATTTCTTATCAATATTAATTTCCTTTACTGGCTTCCGCACCTTGTCACTTTAAATATAAATCTATATTAGATTTTTTTCCTTGTCGTTTTGTGGAAAGTATGATTTGTGATTGAGTTATGACATATATTTATATAACATTACTATACTATGATATTGGCATAAGACTGGTTATGGAATATTTCATATAACACGGCAAATGATGAAAGAAAAATTCCTTGTTTAAAAATACACACACAAATTGAACGCAAATATGAAAATTGAACACGGAATCATCGGGGCAGTTCTACAAATGAACGCAAAATTTTCATTTTATATTTTTCGAGAAGGTAAAAATGGAGTGACACGATAATCCTTAGCTTATACATGTATAATACTGACATCAAATAAATCCTTACTTGTGTGAAAGGCTCTAAATATTAATCAAATTAATGAATATCCTATCACATTTCTTGACCTCCAATTTGTTCTTGAGGAAAGAACTTCTGTACTTCTAGGAAGGACTAAATAACTGGTAACAATATCAGGAATTAAGTACTCACTGAGCCATCATATGATTCAAAGTTGCTTTTTTGTACTACTCACAAAGTAACTTTGCTTCGAGCTAAGCTAAGACCCTGTCAGTATAAAGAGTATGGAACGTCTCACCACAGGAAAAAAAAAACTAAGACCCTGTCAGTATAAAGAGTATGGAACGTCTCACCACAGGAGAAAAAGAAAAAAAAGCTAAGACCCTGTCAGTGTTAACAGTATGGAACGTCTCACTTAAGGGAAAAAAAGCTAAGACCCTGTCAGTGTGAAGAGTATGGAACGTCTCACCACAGGAAAAAAAAAGCTAAGACCCTGTCAGTATGAAGAGTACGGAAGGTCTTACCACAGGAAAAAAAGGCTAAGACCCTGTCAGTATAAAGAGTATGGAAGGTCTCACCACAGGAAAAAAAGCTAAGACCCTGTCAGTGTGAAGAGTATGGAACGTCTCACCACAGGGAAAAAAAAGCTAAGACCCTGTCAGTGTTAAGAGTATGGAAGGTCTCACCACAGGAAAAAAAGCTAAGACCCTGTCAGTGTTAAGAGTACAGAAGGTCTCACTTAAGGGGAAAAAAAGCTAAGACCCTGTCAGCATTAAGAGGATGGAACGTCTCACACCAGGAAAAAAAAAATGAGTGTTTTATACTGTACAAAGACATCCTCAGCCCCTTTTTATATTAATTCAACCTTGGCATACTCCAAAAGGTATTTTGGGTCATTATTACATTATTTTCAAAATCTATTCCTTAAGAATGGTAAGTTGATAAGATGCTACAACTACAGCATATTTCATATGAATGATGATTTTGGTATTTACTTTCCTCAGAATAATGTGTACAATCACTATCCCTTTGTCGTTTTTATGAGAGAGATTACAATTATATTCATCCCTGATAGCGATTATATTTGTCATCATATATATCTATTTTCATCATCCTCATAGTAAGTGTTAGCAGTAGTAATTGTAATAATAGTCCTTATCAAGGTTATTTTCATTATGACTGTTCAACAGGAATTATTATCCCTTCTATCAGTCTTATTACTATCTTCCTCCTCATCACAATATTTACAATAGCATCATTATCATTATCACCCTAGCTGTCATCATTATAGCTAATGTTATTGTTGTTATTATTACCATGGCTAATATTATGTACACTTGTAATAACAAACTGTTATCATCATTACTATGGTAATTGTTACTATTGTTATTATCATCTTTATCATCATTATCATTGGTAATATGATCATCAACATCATTATCATTGGTAATGATGTTGATAGCGTAGCAGTGAAATAGTAGTGTCATTGTTATCATTAATAGTATTAACATCATCATCTCTGTAATTCTTATCATTATGTCTTGACTTATCATTACAATTTCATCACCAATATCATTATATCTTCAACAATTATATCAATTAAAATCATTACCATAGAAGCTATAAAGATTAGGATTACTATTACCAAAATTATTAGTATCTATATTGATACTACCACTACAACCATTATTATGATAACATTCTACGTAATATCACATTATTCATACGATCAGTATCATGATATTATTTTTATTTTCCTTGACGTATCACTTTATCGATTTACTTAAGAACATTTCAATTGCATACCATAGATGAAACTAAGCTAGGAAATATATATTAATAAAACTACGGTATTCTGTCACTGTCTGAAGTACATGGAATAGACAAACGGATGTTTTGATGTAAAATGTGGATCTGAATTGCAATATTTATGTTGCATTGTGTATGTTGTTAAGTATCAGATCAGAAACGAGGCAAAGTCTAAACTTTTCCTCGAGACTGTTGCTCAATGAGTAATCAAACGCTGATCTAAATGTAAATATTAAACATCATTGCACTCTATAGGAAAAGGGAGGGACACGGGGCGCACAGTGACGTCACAATAACGGCAAGGGAGGGTGCCACAGTGCCTCAACAAAAGGCCGAGCAGTGCCACGTAAAAGGACCCGTAACAGAATCCACAACGTTACACAAACTTTGTCTCGCCATTGCCTTTGTCTAAGCTGTACCTCCTCCTTGGGGCTTTGTGTATCGCATTATTATTGGATCCTCTGGAGCTATAAGCATTGTGAACTCTAACTGCGCGGGGACAATAGACATCGTCTATGCATCCACAGAGTATGTCAATAGATGCCTTACCCTCCCTCCACCTCAACCCTCAACCCTCACCCTCCCCCTCATCCTCCTACGTGTTATTACCCTCCCTCTATTACCACCGGCCTTCCCGCCCTTTCCCTCCTCTATGCCATATAACCCCCACACCCCCTCCCCCTTCCTCCTCCTCCCCTCCTCCCCCACTCCTCCTCCTCCTCCCCCTCTCCCTCCCACTCCTCCTCCTCCTCCCCCTCCCCCTTCTCCTCCTCCTCCTCCCCCTTCTACCTATTCTCTTTGTCCTTCCGCGTGTTAGTTGGAGACACTACTGCTTGACACGCTCTATGTCAGCTTAGCATACATTTGCCCCCCCCCCCCCACCCTCCCCCCACCCCCGTGTCCGATATGGGTGTGATCTTAACGTATGACAATGGTGTTATGAAACCAATCTACTTTTAGATATGCTGCTACACTACATTGAGCATACCGTTCTGTGTAATTTCATGCTGGTTTGTTAGCATATGCTTTGGTGAGTTCGCATTAAACTCTGTTCCGTTGCTCGTGATGTATTTCTGACTGTTTCCAGGAACTCAATTTTGCTATGAGTTCATTAAAAGTACATTAAGTCAACTTATAAAGTCTTACGTGGCTATATTGGTCTCTCTCTCGCTCTCTCTCTCTCTCTCTCTCTCTCTCTCTCTCTCTCTCTCTCTCTCTCTCTCTCTCTCTCTCTCTCTCTCTCTCTCTCTCTCTCTCTCTCTCTCTCTCTCTCTTTCTCTCTCTCTCACTCTTTGTCTTTTTATCTGTTTATCAATTGAAATATTTATGTAATGATCGTATAATCTTATGCCTTTCGCAGTGAGTGAGTGAGTGAGAGAGAAAGAGAGAAAGAGAGAGAGAGAGAGAGAGAGAGAGAGAGAGAGAGAGAGAGAGAGAGAGAGAGAGAGAGAGAGAGAGAGAGAGAGAGAGAGAGAGAGAGAGAGAGAGAGAGAGAGAGAGAGAGAGAGAGAGAGAGAGAGAGAGAGAGAGAGAGAGAGAGAGAGAGAGAGAGAGAGAGAGAGAGAGAGAGAGAGAGAGAGAGAGAGAGAGAGAGAGAGAAAGAGAGCGCGAGGGAGAAAGAAATAGAAAAAAAAAACTAAAAAAAAGATATAGAGAATGGACCACGTACCAACAAACAAAACAATTAACCATCCTGAAAACCCAGAATTGCAAACAAAAGACAAAAAACGGAAAAAAGGTGGATATCGTAGTAGATATTTCGTATTGGCAACTACAAATAGACTCGTTTACGGTTAGCTGAGCATGAAGGATAAACTTGCAATGTTCGATTAGTGATGAATGTTGCACACTTGTTCCTCCATGGCTTCAGCGGTAGAAAGTGAAAAGGGAAAGGAGAGGGGAGAGAAAATGAAGAAGGTGATGAAGAGGAAGAAGAGGAAGAAAGAGAGGAAGAAGGAAAATAATAATAAGAAGATGAAGAAGAGGAGGGAAAAGAAGAAGAAGAGGAAGAAAGAGAAGAAGAAGGAAAATAATAATAATAAGATGAAGAAGAAGAGGAGAGAAAAGAAGATGAGGGAGAAGATTTTGATGATGAAATAAAAGAAGAAAAAGAAGAAACGAAAAAAAGAAGATAAGGGAATGAATTATTGGATACTCAGATATTGATAGATATATATAGACGAGCAATCACACTGATGAATCATAATTAAGAAAATCGAAAAGAAACTCTTGACTGAATTTAACAATCTTCCTTTAAAAAAGAAACATTACTTGGGAAAAAAAATACAATATAGTTTTACCAAATACAGAGCAAATGTATAATGTCTTCATAGAATGGAAATAAAGGTCAGTGCAACAAGATCAACACACAAGAGATACAAGTGTATAGCCGCATTGGTGCTGTATGTATTCAAAGAACTTTGTGAGTGAGTCAGCTGACCAGGGGTGTGTTTGTGAGCGTGTAGGTGGGGATGCGGGTGTGGTTATGTGTGTGTGTGTGTGTGTGTGTGTGTGTGTGTGTGTGTGTGTGTGTGTGTGTGTGTGTGTGTGTGTGTGTGTGTGTGTGTGTGTGTGTGTGTGTGTGTGTGTGTGTGTGTGTGTGTGTGTGTGTGTGTCTGTGTGTTTATGTGTGTGTGTGTTTATACTAGTACAAAAATCGTTGTATAAATAAAAAAGTGTAGAAAGGAAAATCATAAATGGAACCAACCAAACAGGAAACCACAGAGCAAAAACACTTAAGCCAACGACATAGACCTACAGACACATAGGCATAGAGGAAAGCGAGAGGGTAGAAAGGGAGAGAAAGAGAGAGAGAAAAGGGACGTAGATAAGGTAGGCAGGTAGGTGTGTTGCAAGTAGACACTCGAGTTGGGCTATTGCCGTGACTTGCATGCATGATGTCGCTGGCGAGGGACTCCTACCACCCTGGTGAAACAATGCGGCATTGTGGCATTGCAATAGGCAGTCTAGTTTGGGCAAGTGAATAAAAGTAAACATTATCCTTTCTATCCCGGCATTGTGCTGTGTGCGGCGGACTACAATGCCCTATTGTGGCTCAGATGAGACGGGCCGCGCTCAGGGTATCACGGTGAGTCGCTCACTCACACTCGCTAACTTGCACGCTGCGGCCCGAACTTGCGCTCTCCGCCGGTTTTGCGGGCGTTTCGCGGCGTCTGCGGGGCGGGAGAGGAATTCGCCGGGCTTGGAGGATGTCTTGAAGGATGACGGACGTGCGTTGGTCGTCCCGGGGAGCCGTGGGCGCGGAGAGGATATTGACCGAAACGTAAAAAAAGGCGAACAGAAGTCTGTGACACACCGGCCGCACTCTGAGCACCGCGCTGTATTGTGGGCTAGAAAACCAGGTGCCATTTTCCTTCGTTTCCTTGTCTTTGCTTTTCACTCACCTTGTCTACCTTATCCAAATGAACTACCGCAAGACTCCTCAGCTACGGAGGGTCTATTCGATGTTAAT
>BOPN01000580.1:82500-85000 GCA_017312705.2 Penaeus japonicus | reverse complement strand
TTCCCCTCCCCCTCCCCAGCCCAACCCAGCCCCCCTTATTCAGACATCCCTTACCGACCCCTCCCACTTCGCCCTCCCCCTCCCTCCCAACCCCCCCCCATTCCCCCAACTCCCCCCACCCCCTCACCCCCGACCCTCACCCCCACTAACCCAAGCATTCCCCTCCCCTCCAACCCAACCCCCTCACCCCCGACCCTCACCCCACCCCACTAGCAAGCATTCCCCCTCCCTCCCTCCCCTCCCAACCCAGCCCCCTTATTCGGAGCATCCCTTACCGACCCCTCCCACTTCGCCCTCCCCCTCCCTCCCAACCCCCCCCCATTCCCCCAACTCCCCCCCACCCCTCACCCCCGACCCTCACCCCACCCCACTAGCAAGCATTCCCTCCCCTCCCAACCCAACCCCCTCACCCCCCGACCCCCTCCCACCCCACCCCACGCAAGCTTCCCCTCCCTCCCCTCCCCTCCCCAACAGCCCCCTTATTCGGGTAGCCCTCCCTCCAACGCCCCCATTCCCCCCAACTTCCCCCTCCCCCCACCCTACCCCCTCACCTCACCCCACTAGCAAGCATCCCCCTCCCTCCCCTCCTTGCTCCCGACCCAGCCCCCTTATTCGGAGCATCCCTTACCAACCCCTTCCACACCCCCCTCCCCCTCCCCCTCCCCCTCCCCCTCACCCCCCAATCCCCCACTTCCCTCTCAACCCCCCCATTTCCCCCCTACCACTTCCCCCCTACCCCCTCACCCCACATCCCCCACCCTACCCCCTCACCCTCACCCCAACCCACTAGCAAGCATTCCCCCTCCCTCCCCTCCATCCTCCCGACCCAGCCCCCTTATTCGGAGCAGCCCCGAACAATACTGGAACACTGAAACACTGCTCCTAAAATCCATTGTCACCCCACCGATACTTCACAAAAACCTTCCTTTTCTCCCGACGAACACGGCGTGAAGGGTAACACAATAGCCTCAGAATGGAGATGTATTCACAAACAAATTTTATGGGCCGTGCCACAGGAAAGACTCAGAGACGGAGAGAGGAAGGAGATTCCTACTACTCCTACTCCTTCTTCTCCTTCTCCTTCTCCTTCTATATCTTCTTCTCCTTCTTCTTCTTGTTCTCCTTCTGGTTTGTTGTTATTCTCCTTCTTCTTCTTCTTCTTCTTCTTCTTCTCCTTCTTCTTCTCCTTCTCCTTCTTCTTCTCCTTCTTCTTCTCCTTCTCCTTCTATTTCTTCTTCTTCTTCTTCTCCTTCTTCTTCTCCTTCTCCTTCTCCTTCTCCTTCTATTTCTTCTTCTCCTTCTTCTCCTTCTCCTTCTGGTTTGTTGTTATTCTCTTTCTTGTTCGTGTTATTTTATCTTGTTCTTTCCCCCTCTCCTGCTTTTTTTTTCTTTCGGTCTCTCCTTCTCCTTTTTCTTCTTCTTTGTATTTTTTTCCTCCTTCTTCTCACTCTCCTTCTCCTTCTCATTTCCTGTTTTCTTTTGATCCTCCTTTTCCTTTTTCTTCTCTCTCTCCTTCTTCTTCTTATTTTCCTTTTTCCTTCTTTTTCCTCTCTCTGTTTCATCCTTTTTTTCACTTCCGTAGGTTCTACTCATTCTGTTATCAATCTTTGTGGTTCGGGTCTCGATCGCTCTGTCTTTTTCTTTCTCTCTCTCTCTCTCTCTCTCTCTCTGTCTCTCCACTCTCTCTCTCTCTCTCGCCCTACCTCCCCCCCTCTCTCTCTCTATCTATCTATCTCTCCCTTTCTCTCTAAACTTTTATCTGTATCTTTCCTTTACCTCTGTCTTACATGCTTCTCCTTTATCTTTTTTCCTTTATTTCTACCTCTCAATTTTCCATTTATCTCATCCTCATTCTTTGTCTCTCATCCTCCCCGCTCTGTCTCTCATCCTCATTCTCTGTCTCATATCCTCTTTCTCTGTCTCATATCCTCCTTCTCTGTCTCTCATCCTCCACTCTCATCCTATCTCCTCCCTTCTTTCTTCCTTCTAATTCCTCCTCATTTCCATCTATTACCTTGCCTCTTTTTTTTCCAACTCATTCACCTTTAATTTCTATTCCCTTTTTTTCTCCCCTTTTTACCCTCCTCCTTAATTCCACCTCACAATTTCCTCATCCTCTCATTCCTCACTGCTCCTTCTCCTTCCTTCCTCATCCCTTTTCATTTCTCCTTCCCCTTTCCCCTTACCCACATTCCTCATCCCTTCTCCCTTCCCCATTCCTCCCTTCTCACTCATCCACTTATCCTTCTCTCTTCCTCCTTATGCCTCACTTCTCACTTAATTCCCTCCCTTCCCTCTACCTCTTCTATACTCTCTTATTCCTTCTTTATTTCCGTTTCCCTCATTCCCTCATTCTTCTCACTCTTCCCTTACCCTTGCTTCTTCTCCCAATTCCATCCTTTTTCCTCATCCCTTCTTCCTTCTTCCTTTTTCCTTCTCCCTCTCCCCTTTCTTCCTTCTTCTTACCTTCTCCCTCCCTTCCTCATCCTTCTCCCATTCC
>BOPN01000580.1:22500-25000 GCA_017312705.2 Penaeus japonicus | reverse complement strand
TTCTACAATACACAAGTCCACATAAGACTTTATATCATTCAGTTTGTCTCATGCATTCTTTTAACTTCACTTCCTGGTATTATTTTCTTCTCCCCTCTACCGTCTTTCTTCCCCTCATGCTAACCACCCGCTTTGTCTCCCTCGGACAACACCGCTACTTTCCCGTTCTCCTTTCGTGTCCAAATACTACAATGGGTGGTTTTCCTGATTTATTTTTCTTTCTTTTTACTCTCATATAGAAACTAACATTGCCCATTCACATACTCATATACATGCGTTCACACATAGACACGAACGCACGCACGCACGCACGCATTTACAAGCGCAGCCACTCACTCACTCCCTCGCACACACTCAGGCACGGATGAACTAATGTATAGATAGATTCAGTTATAGAGATAATTGAATTGATTGGTACATACACATCCAGTCACACACAACATACACACTTATATTTTTTTGATATATACATATATACATACATACATAAATATATATATATATATATATATACATATATACATATATATATATAAATATATATATATATATATATATATATATATATATATATATATATATATATATATATATATGTATATATATAGTTATATATATATATATATATATATATATATATATATATATATATATATATATATATATATTCATATATATATATATATATATATATATATATATATATATATATACATATATATATATATATGTATATATACATATATATATATATATAAATATATATATATATATATATATATATATATATATATATATATATATATATATATATATATATGTATATAAGTATATATATATATATATATATATATATATATATATATATATATATATATATATATATATATATATATAAATTATATATATATATATATATATATATATATATATATATAAATATATATATATATATATATATATATATATATATATGTATATATATATATATATATATATATATAAGTGTATATGTATATATTTATATATATATACATGTATATATATATATATATATATATATATATATATATATATATATATATATATATATATATATATATATATATATACTCACTCAAACTTACCCACGCACGCATGTTCATATATATGTAGTATATAGTATAAACATAGAGAGAGAGAGAGAGAGAAAAAGAAAGAGAGAGAGAGAGAGAGAGAGAGAGACAGAAACACACAAAGCGTATACAAGAACTAATCAATCCCCCCCCCCCCCCCCCCCCCTTCCCATCCCTCCTGACCCGCCCATGGTTCTTCATGGCAGGAATCTCCCAGCATTTCATCGTGACGTCTCAGAAATCATTGACGACCTGTCTTCCAATTCTCCTCCGACTCCCAGCCGTCCTTTATACAGAGTCACGCAACACCACGATCCTTCTATACCACCTTTGTTGTGCCAGACTGGCCTTACTCCCTCCCCTTTCCCCCTCCTCCTCTTCCTCTTTCTCCTCTTCTCCTGTACCCCTTCTTCGCTTTCCTTCTTCTCCCTTTCTCTGCTTTCCTCCTGGCCCCCTTTCTTCACTTTCCTTCTTCTCCCTTTCTCTACTTTTCTCCTGCCCCTCTTCTTTACTTTCCTTCTTCCCCCTTTCTCTACTTTTCTCCTTTCACCTTTCTCCACTTTCCTCCTTCCCCCCTTTTTTCTTTCCTTTCCACTACTTTCCATGTTTTTCCTTATTTTATTTTATTTTTATCTCATTTTCTTATTTTGATTCTCTGTCTTCCTTTCATTACATTCTTGTTTTTTTGCTTTCAGTTTTCCTTGATCTTTACACTTCACCTATTCTCTTCCTTCCCCTTTCCTTGTCCTTTTCTCTTCCTACCCCTTTCCTTTTCCTCTTCTCTCTCCTTATTTCCCTTCTTCCTCTTCCCTTTTCCTCTTCACCTCCCTTCCATTACCTTCTTGTTCTCCGCTTTCCCTTTTCCTTGATCTTTCCACTTATTTTCCTCCTTCCTCTCTCCTTGTCTGAGCCTCTTCCTTCTCCTCTCCTTTTTCTCCTCACCTCTTCCCTTGTTCTCCTTCCTTTCCTCTCTATTCCCAATATCCCTTGTCATTTTCGACCTTACGAAACGCTGCTCCGATGGTTCAAGTGTATCTATCGACTGCTCCGAGGGTTCAAGTGTATCTATCGACTGCTCCGAGGGTTCAAGTATATCTATCGACTGTTCCGAGGGTTCAAGTATATCTATCGATTGCTCCGAGGGTTCAAGTATATCTATCGACTGCTCCGAGGGTTCAAGTATATCTATCGACTGCTCCGAGGGTTCAAGTATATCTATCGACTGCTCCGAGGGTTCAAGTATATCTATCGACTGCACCGAGGGTTCAAGTATATCTATCGACTGCTCCGAGGGTTCAAGTATATCTATCGACTTCTTGATGTTTGGCAGATTAGTCTGTGTGTGTAAGGGATTCATGGGGTGAGTCGCTAGGAAATCTGGATTC
>BOPN01000579.1:377556-380056 GCA_017312705.2 Penaeus japonicus | reverse complement strand
CTCTCTCTCACCCTCTCTCTCTCTCTCTCTCTCTCTCTCTCTCTCTCTCTCTCTCTCTCTCTCTCTCTCTCTCCCTCTCTCTCTCTCTCTCTCTCTCTCTCTCTCTCTCTCTCTCTCTCTCTCTCTCTAAAAAAAAGAAAAAATAAAAAAAGAAAAAAAAAAAAAAAAAAAAAAAGAAAAAAAATAGAGAAAAACATTTTCTTGAGCAAACCGAGTTATTGAAGGTTGAGAGAGTCTTCCAGGTGATGGGTAATCGAAAATTGCAATTGCATGAAAAATTAAGGGCTTTATATTGCAATTTTTCTTTTGTTTCGTGTTTTTTTTTTTTTTTTTTTTTTTTTTTTTTTTTTTTTTTTTTTTTTTTTTTTTTTTTTTTTTTTTTTTTTTTTTTTTTTTTTTTTTTTTTTTTAAGTATTAATCGTAGTGAAGGTATTGGCTATCAGGAGATGTATTACTTTTACTTGTGGTTACTGATAGATAGATAGATTGATAGATAGATAGTTACTGAGGCTTTAGATATATCTGTTTTTTTTTCTTTTCTTTTCTTTGTTTTTCTGTTTTTTTTAATAGTTCTTGTGTTTATTCTTGCAAAGAGTGATAAACAAAGAAAACAATAAAATAAAATGCAATTGAACGAATTATTAAAGTGTGAATGAAGATGATTCGCACGACGTGGATCAATGTTGATAATGTTGAAGAACTAGTCAATACAAAAATGATCATGAAAATGATGATGATGATGATTATGTTGATGGTAGTGATGATGATGATGATGATGATGATGACTATGATGATGATGACAATGATGATAATGATGATGTTGTTGATGATAATAACTACAATAATTATGATATTGATGATAATAATGATCATAAGTCTAAGGTGATGATGATAATGATGGTGATGATGATGATTACAGTGAAAATGAATGTATAAATGAAAATATTGATAATGATGATGAAAGGAGTAGATAACAATAAATAATGATGATTGTAACAATCTTTATGATAATGATAATAACAATGATGATAAAAGTGATAATGATAGTAATCGCCTTTACTATTATTACTATTTTCATTATTAATATTGTTATTATTAATATTCTCAGTATTATTGTCATTATTATTAGTAATATTATTGTTATTTGTATTATCATTTATATCATCATCAATTATTATTATCATCATTTATACTCTTATTAGCCTTACCATTATCATTAATATCATAATTTTCATAATATTGGTGATAATGGAAATATATATTGTATTCATCAATATTATTATCATGGTGATGATGATAATGATAATAATGACAAGAACAATTATCATTTTCATAACAATGTTATTACTATTGCTATCTGTAATGATAATGACGATAGGAATAATAATGCTGATGAAAATAATAGTAATTATATGTATGCTGACAATGTTAACAATAACAGCAGCAAAAACAATGATGATAATGATGATAATGATAAACATGATAATAATAATGATGATCATGAAAATGATGATAATGATAGCAATAATGATAATGATAATTAATAATGATAACAATGATGATACTAATGATACGGATAATGATACTAATAACTATAATAATCATTACCATCATCAGTATAATCTATATCTTTATAAATAATGATAATGAAAATGATTATGATGATAATGATAAAATGATACTGATGATATAAATAGTAATAATGATAATGATAGTGATTGATAATATTGATGTTCATTATAATGATGAACCTATTGACAATAATGACATAATGTAAATAGTGATGACAATGGTAATGAGGATAATGATAATAATGATAATGATAAAAGTAATAACAACAGTAATGAGGATAATAATCATGATAATAATGGTGATAATAGTGATAATGATAATGATAATAAAAATGTAAATACTAATGATATCAATAATGATAATGATGATAATGTTAGTATTTATAAGACTGATAATGAAAATGAGTGCTAAGCATTTACGATGATAACAATAAAAATCGTATAATGAATAATGATGATGAAAAAAGAACAATGAAAATGATGATGCAAGAATGATACTGACGATAATGATAATGCCAATGATAATGATGATAATGATAATAATAGGGATATTAATAATAATGACAATGATAATGGTGATGAAAGTAGTAATAATAATGACAATTACGATGATAAAGATAAAAATAATGATATGATGATGATGATGAAAATAATAATGATAATAATGATTAGAATAATGATGATGATGATGATGATACATTACAATGGCAATAATATTGAAAATGATGATAATTATAGTACTATTTCTACTACTGACATAGATAATATCGTGTATATATTTTAACTGTATATTCAACATAATGAGATGCATTTTTTGAATAAAAACACTTAAAAAAGTCAACTGATCAGTAAGTACAGGACAAAGCCCCTTAAATTACATTACGTTAAGGCTTGTGTAAAATCTTACCCCCCCCCCAAAAAAAAAAAAA
>BOPN01000579.1:345250-350747 GCA_017312705.2 Penaeus japonicus | reverse complement strand
GAGAGAGAGAGAGAGAGAGAGAGAGCAAGAGAGAGAGTGAGAGAGAGAGAGAGAGCGAGAGAGAGAGAGCGAGAGAGAGAGGCAGAAAGAGATAGAGAATGACGAAAGGGGGGAGGGGGGAGGAAGAGTAAGATGAAGAGGAGAAAGAAGAAGAAAAAGTAGAGAAATAGAGAGAGAAAGAAATATAGATAGATAGAGAGAGGGAGGAATAAGAAAAAGAAAAAAGGTGAAAAAAAAAATTATTCGAGTTTTTGATAGCATTACATTGGCAACCTCTTCGATTTTCATCTATTTTCCTTCCTCCAAACGAACATGTCATCTGCCGCCAGCGACTGCAAATTCCTGCGGCAAAAATACCTCGGGTAACACAGTGTCTCGAATCCTTTTGTAAATTTTTGATTAGCTCCCATTCATCCCAGCTTGCGCGCTTTCTTCATATATCAGCGTCCAATTTTTTTCTTTTTTTTCTTTTTTTTTGTAGATCTACTATACCGTCGCCAACAGTCTCATTGTCCAAATAAGAACGAAGACTTTCTCTCCTTTTCGTTCACTCCCAAAGAAGTCGAAGGTCTGTTAGACGTTAGACAAGAGGACCAGCAAGAAAGAAAAAAAGAAAACCAACTCATCAAAAAAGGCACATTTAATGGTTACAAAACGGCACAGATATACATAACTATTAAACCTACTATTGATATATCATAGGCTAAGTCATATAAAAGTCTAATACATATGCCCTGACGCGAGCTTTTTTTTATGGACAGATGCCCGGCATAATGTGTACATAGCAGACACAGGGCATTTACGTACACGAGAATGTAAACACGTGACTGATACCATTAATTACTCTGACTGGCGGACCGATGCTCGACTTGGCTCCATTATTTCTCTTGAATGATAATGATGGTAATTGAGGATAAAAAACAATGATAATAGAGGGTAATAGAATTAGTTATAATAATGATAATGATGGTAATTAAGGACAAAAAAACAAAAACAACAACAACAACAACAAAAAACCGTGATAATAGAAGGTAATGGAATTAATTATAATAATGAAAATGATGGTAATTAAGGACAAAAGACAATGATAATAGAGGGTAATGGAATTAGTTATGATAATGATAATGATGGTAATTAAGGACAAAAACAATGATAATAGGAGGTAATGGAATTAGTTATGATAATGATAATGATGGTAATTAAGGACAAAACACAATGATAATAGGAGGTAATGGAATTAGTTATGATAATGATAATGGTGGTAATTAAAGTAAAAAACTAATCCATTATTTCTTTTGAATGATAATGATGGTAATTAAGGACAAAACACAATGATAATAGAAGGTAATGGAATTAGTTATAATAATGATAATGATGGTAATTAAGGACAAAAAACAATGATAATAGAAGGGAATGGCATTAGTTATAATAATGATAATGATGGTAATTAAGGACAAAAACTAATCCATTATTTCTTTTGAATGATAATGATGGTAATTAAGGACAAAAACCAATGATAATAGAAGGGGATGGAATTAGATATAATAATGATAATGATTGTAATTAATGTAAAAAAACAATGGTAATAAAAGGGAATGGAATTAGTTATGATAATGATAATGATGGTAATTGAGGACAAAAAACAATGATAATAGGAGGGAATTGAATTAGTTATAATAATGATAATGATGGTAATTAAGCACAAAAAAACAAAAAAACAATGATAGTAGAAGGTAATGGAATTAGTTATAATAATAATGAGGTTAATAATGATGATTGTTATAATGATGATGGCGATAAAGGAATAGCGTTGATGATGATGATGGTGATGATGGTAATAATAGTGGTGATAAGGATAATAATCATGGTGGTGATGATGATCATAATTATCATAATGATGGTAGTACTATACAACCACTACCAATAACATCAATGATAATCCATAATGATATCAAGGGTTTTAATATCCATCAACAAATGAAATTTCCAAAGGACAGGGAAGAGATATATTCATCACATAAACATATGCAATAAATGAACTATATCCACTGCCATTATGTTTATATATTCCCCCGATATTTCACACAAATAACCCCGACAGCCGTACGTACGAAAAGTACAAGTGTTCGGTTCCAAGAGTAAAAAAAACATATTGTTCCCCCTCTTTCTCTTTCCTTTTATTCCCCTCTTTATAATCCACGTAAATATATATATATATATGTATTTTTTTTCATTCAAGGTAAAAAACCGAGGTGGGTATGAGAACCACTTTACGGGTCCATGTCGTTGTGTATTGATGTGTTTAGATCAAATCGTAGAACCGTAAATAAATAAATAAGTGAATATATAAACAAATACATGAATGAGTAGATACGATCGAAGGGGAAACTACGGTAATATGATCCCCTTTTTTTTCCCCTGCTCTCTTCTGGGTGAATAGGATCTGTAGATGACGCGTAAATGGTGTTGGATACGATATATGTATATGTTTTCGCTTCTTTCTCTCTTTTAGTTTAGTCTTTCTTAACACTTTCTTGTTATTTTTTATTCCCATTATCTTCAAAAATCAATCTATCAGACAAGAAACGTTTTTTCGTCATTTTTTTATTTGATTTTCTTGAAGATATTTTTATTCAGCAGGAATGATATTCATTTGGAATCAGTTGTAGGATTGGGAATAATTTCTTTATAAACCATCAAATGGAAACTTTAATGATCCTGTGCTGATGTAATATATATATTTTTTTTTTCTGGAAAAAATGTTTGTGTGTGTGTGTATGTATGTGTATGTGTGTGTGTGTGTATGTATATATATATGAATTATATATATATATATATATATATATATATATATATATATATATACATATATATATATATATATATATATATATATATATATATATATATATATATATATATATATATATATATATATACATATGTATGTATACACACACACACACACACACACACACAAATACATATATATATATATATATATATATATATATATATATATATATATATATATATATATATATATACATATGTATGTATACACACACACACACACACACACACACACACACACAAATACATATATATATATATATATATATATATATATATATATATATATATATATATATATATATATATATATAAAGAAATCCCTAAGCGCTTTGTTCGATTCCGTCGCATCAGATCCGCCGCTTACTGAGGGCCGCTCGAGGTCCTCCCGAGCGAAGGGCCGCGGATGGGGCCACACGGCGAGACGATCTGATCTCCCTGGGGATGCTTCATAAAAAAAAGAAAGAAAAAAAAAAAGAAGAAAAAAAAAAAAAAAAAGGTCCAGTCTAAGAGGATCTTCTGGGTAGCGAGGTTCTCTCCCGCTTCGAGGTTCTCTCCCGCTTCGAGGTTCTCTCCTGCTTCGAGGTTCTCTCCCGCTTCGAGGTTCTTGCAAAGCAGAGGAAATGGAAGACACGGCAGCTTCAACACGGGCGCCGGCACAAGCAGCTGATATACATAGACAATTGTTCATCATGGTTTGGAAATAATGAGTTAAAAAAACAGAAGACGATATAGTTCTTATCATTACATATAAGCCTACAGTAGTATACATGGTGGCAGAACTAACAGGAACCAATATTCCGAAGGGTGTGATCACCACAACCTTCACGTCATAAGCATGGCATTTCAACATGCAATATCGGAGCTTTTGCAGTGTCTCTCAACAGCGAAAGTTTTTTTATTTTTTATATATATATTTTTTCTAATTACTTTTTCCAAAATAGACTTAAAAAAAAAGCACTTTTGATTCTGTGTGTGTACAGTCTGTGCCCTGTTACACTATTTCTAAACAGTGTCTGATCTATTATATTTTCCATTAAACGGTGAAAAAAAAACACTTTTCTCTCTCTGTCTAGTTCGCTCGCACTATCACTGATAAATATCTGAAAAAAAACATCTCTACAAATCAAACAGAGACAGAAATATAGGCACAAGGTTATTCTTACGCTAGAGAGAAAACGTCAGCTAGATAACGAGAGAAAACGTCAGCTAGATAACGAGAAAACGTAGATAGATAACGAGAGAAAACGTTAGCTAGATAACGAGAGAAAACGTCTGCTAGATAACGAGAGAAACGAGAAGTCTACTGGCTTACGTGGGAATACAACAGCTGTGAAGGGAAAAAGACTATCAGGACGGGATTGCCAACAAAAAATCAGGTGGATAGATAGATAGATAGAGAGAGATAGATAGAGAGATAGATAGATAGAGAGAGAGAGAGAGAGAGATAGAGCGAGATAGGGAGGAGAAGGAGACTGAAAAGGAGAAAGAGAAGAAGAGAGAGAGAGAGAGAGAGAGAGAGAGAGAGAGAGAGAGAGAGATAGAGATAGAGAGAGAGAGAGAGAGAGAAAGAGAGAGAGAAAGAAAGTGAGTAAGAGAGAGAGAGAGAGAGAGAGCGAGAACAATAGAAAGGAGGTGTATTTGGAGGGGGGGGGGGGGGTCGTATCTGTGTGCGTGTACGCCAGAGATATTTACGGACATATATTAATTAAAAAACAAATGGGAGAGAGAGAAAATGAACTGGAAGACCTCTCCCCCCCCCTCTCTCTCTCTCACTCTCCATTCCCCTTCCCCCCCCCCCCTTCCCCTCCCCTCCCCCTTCCCCATCCCCTCCCCTCCCCTACCCCTCCCTCCGCCTTACCCCTCCCCCTCCCTCCTACCCCTACCCCTCCCCAATCCCCCTCCCTCTGCCCATCCCCTTCCCCCTTCCCCTTGCCCCTACCCCTCCCCCTCCACCTTGCCCCATCCCCCTACCCCTCCCCCTTCCCCTTTCCATCCCCAATCCCCCTCCCCCTTTCCATCCCCCTCCCTACCCCTTCCCCTTCCCCATCCCCCCTTCTCTCTCTCCCTCTCTTCTTGTGTCTCTACTGAACTAATCCCCATCAATGGATCCCTCCAAATATGAAAGAGGAGGAGCAATGTTGCAGAAAGCGGCGTCACGTAAGATAACATAGAGGAAAGCTACCCTGTAAATCTTGTTTCGAAAGAGGAGTCTCGAGATCATGGTGACTCAGCAGATTTTTTTTTTTTTTTTTTTTTTTTTTTTTTTTTTTTTTTTTTTTTTTTTTTTTTTTTTTTTTTTTTTTTTTTTTTTTTTTTTTTTTTTTTTTTTTTACGTAGGCTTATTCTTTTTCTTCTTCTTTTTCTTCTTTTTTTTCTTTTTTTTCTTCTTATTCTTGTTTTTCTTCTGATACTTCTTTTTCTTTTCTTCTTTTTATTTTTCTTCTTTTTCATCTGCTACTTCTTTTTCTTCTCCTTCTATTTCTTCTTCTTTTTCTTCTCTTTCGTGTTCTTCTTTTTTTTTTTCTTCTATTGTTTCTTTTTATTCTCCTTCTATTTCTTCTTTTTTTTTCTTCTTTTTTTTCTTCTTTTTTTTCTTCCTTTTTTTTCTTCTTATTCTTCTTTTTCTTCTTTTTTTTTCCTT
>BOPN01000579.1:332750-340250 GCA_017312705.2 Penaeus japonicus | reverse complement strand
TAGTAAACACAAACATCCACCCACATCAATGTATACATTAATGAACATTCAGAACTAAAAAAAAAAAAAAAAAAATGACATGACTCCAAGTTGAAACAATTGATTAAAAGTGCACGCCACGCTCGATCAATATTGTAAGCATATCCTGAGAAATGAAATCAGCTGTTAGACGTCATGCAGAAATCCAAAATGTGATGACATAAAGTTCACAATCACAAGCAGTTCCTGTAATTTGATCGAACTATCATCATCATAAACTTCCGGCAAATAACAGAGGAAAACTTCATTTCCGTTATGGTGTTTATTTCCTAACTTCCGGAATAGTGCATCGTTGAAATCTCGGGTTGCAAGCGTTGAATGTCAGAAAATTGATATATAAGACTGCAATCAACGTTTATTTTTAAAGTAATAAGTAAGTTTAGCCTTATCAAAACGTAGGATTAACTGGTTAACTATTCAGAAGTGATGACTATGGCTTAATAAAGATGACGTTTTGAATCTCTATTCATGAGTGGATGACTTCTTTCACTTAAGAGTTTATTGATTTGTCCAATACAATGAACTTTCTTCAAAGCAATTCAAAATATAAAGGACTGTTTCGGCGAAGGCGGTGAGTTTTACTAAACCGGTTGGTAAGCGTGTTTATGTCAACTGGTAAGAGTGTTTATGGGGGTTGGTAAGCGTGATTATGTCAGCTGGTGAGAGTGGTTTGGCGTAATCTGCTAGACTTCAATCAGGACTAATCTTGTCTATAAAGAAATCATATCCTAAAGGGAAGTGAAGTGTTTTGTTTTATTTTATTCAAACATGGACAATGGAACCAAACGAATAGCAGTTATGAAAGTTCTTGTGGCAAATAAAATAAGTAAACACGCTGGCACGTGTACACACATTTTCATCCTTCTATCCCCCTATCCATCCATCCATCCATCCACCTACCCCTCCATCCATTCATCCATCCATCCGTCCATCCATCCACCCATCCATTCATTCATATACTTACACATATATTTAACTCTGTGTGCGTGTGTGTGTGTGTGTGTGTGTGTGTGTGTGTGTATATGTATGTATGTGTGTGTGTGTGTGTGTGTGTGTGTGTGTGTGTGTGTGTGCGTGTGTGTGTATGTATGTATATATGTATGTGTATGTGTATGTGTATGTGTATGTGTATGTGTATGTGTATGTGTATGTGTATGTGTATGTGTATGTGTGTATGTATGTATGTATGTATGTACGTATGTATGCGTGTGTATGTATATATGTATCAAATATATAATAAAAAGAAGAAACAGAAGAAGGAGAAGAGAGAAAGGAAGAAAGGAAAAGAAAAACATGTATTGACCCCGCCAGCAGAATATCTTGATAACAAATTCACAACCTCAGCTTCCATCAAAAGCGCATGTAGATTTAGTCGCCAGAGGACGGGACCTTCGAACAGAAGCTTTTGGACCCGGATGTAAGGAGGAGATAAATCGTTAATTAATATGGCATTATAAAATGATTAGAAGGAGCGAGGGAGGGGGAGAGGGAGGGAGGGAGAGGAGAGGGGAGGGGAGGGGGGGTGGAGGGAGGGGAGGGAGGGAAGAGGGGAGGGAAGAGGGGAGGGGTTGAGGGAGAGAGGGAGGGAAGAGGGGAGGGTAGATTATGCTGGGGGGGGAGAGGAAGGGGAGGAGGGGATTAAAAATGGGGAAGAGAAAGAGGAAGAGAGAGAGAGAGAGAGAGGGAGAGAGAGAGAGAGAGAGAGAGAGAGAGAGAGAGAGAGAGAGAGAGAGAGAGAGAGAGAGAGAGAGAGAGAGAGAGAGAGAGAGAGGGAGAGAGAGAGAGAGAGAGAGAGAGAGAGAGAGAGAGAGAGAGAACGCATAAATAATGAGAGAAACAGATAATCAAATAGAAACAGATATATTGTTAGGAGAGAGATTGGCAGATTGACATATAGCTGCCTAGACAGAGATATAGCAATACACACACACATACACACACACACACACACGCACACACACACACACACACAGAAATACACAATACGTATACAATAACACCACACATCAATACCCCCCCCCCCCCACAAACAAAATCCAAACCAACCCACTCCCACAACACATACATACACAAATAATGAAAAAAAAATGATATCAACATCACATAACATCACATCGATATCAAATAAATAAAAAATAAATAAATAGCACCCCCCCCCAAAAAAAAAAAAAGAAAAAAAAAAGATATAAACATCACATCAACATCACATCGACATCAAATGAAAACTCTACCGTGGCTGTCAAGATGAAAGGTTTCCGGGCTCGACCTAGGTTGAGGGCGAGCTGCGGCAGGCCGTCGACCAACGCTAGAGCGATGAAGTCTGACCTTCCGCCACGCCCACCCCGCCCGTGACCCGCCCACATCAGCAGACCCACGCCCGTATCGGCACGGAAGCTGATCTCCAAGACGTCGTGTGGGCGGCCGTGGATTCTGGGGAGGGAGAGGGAGGGAGGGAGGGAGGGAGAGGGAGAGGGGGAGGGAGGGGGAGGGAGAGGGAGAGGGAGGAAGAGGGAGAGGGGGAGGGAGGGAGAGAGAGAGAGGGAGAGAGAGGGAGGGAGGTGGACAGGGAGAGAGGAAGGAAGGAAGGGGAGAAGGGAGGTTAGGGAGGGAGGGGGAAAGAGGTAGAGAAAGTGAGAGAGAGAGAGAGAGAGAGAGAGAGAGAGAGAGAGAGAGAGAGAGAGAGAGAGAGAGAGAGAAAGAAGTGAGCGAAAGGAAAAATCAGTGGGCGGGGATGGGGGAAAGTAAAAAAAAAAAAAAAAGAAAGAAAGAAAAAAAAAAAAAAGTTAATGGCATGTAAAAGGAAATAATGGACTAGTGATGATCGTGATATATCCATCTTAATCGTAATGGTAAGATGGTAAGATCACGAGCACAATCATCACTATCACCATTCCTATTTCTTTCATAACCCTATTCATCACCACACCACGAAAAAGCTACAGGGGATGAGGGGGGGAGGGGCTGAGGGACAACCCCGTGTTACCCATTAGCAACATGGTTTCATAATAAACTTATTTGATCCCTTTAAACTAATTTACTAACGGATGATACTATAATATGTCCCCCCCAAACACTATAAGATGACCCCTTCATCACCATAACATGTTTCTACACCACTATATACCACCACTATAACATAATAACGCGAGTCATAACACTATAACACGATTCCTTAACACCTTATAAAACTATATGTTCCTGTGTCACTATAACACAACCTTATGTCACTGTTACACTATAACACGATCCCACAACACTATCACACTGTAACCCGACCAGTGACACTATCATACGGCTTTAAAAAAAACTACAACACGACACAATAACACCATAAAACGACACCATAACAAAATATACACGAATCTTTAACACTACATATCTCACATTACTATAACACGATTCCTTAATATCATATAACGACCCCAGTAACACAATACGAACGGATAACACTACACATACCCACACCATATAAAACGACTCTATGACACTATAAAACGACCCCATAACACGAACCCATTACACTATACATACCCACACCACCAAAACACAACTTCCCAACACTATATAACGACCCTAACGACACAATAAAATGACACCACAACACCATACTACAATAAACATAAACCCACACCACAACACATTCCAAACATCTTTATACTACCACCCCACACCATAAAACTCCCCCAATAACGACTTCAACAACACATCAACACGACACCATAAAAAACGACACCATAAAACGACACTATAAAACTCCCCAAACAACAACTCCCACACCACCCCAACACAACACCATAAAAACGACACCATAAAAACGACACCAAAAAAACGACACTATAAAACGACACCATAAAAAAACGACACCATAAAAACGACACCCCAACACAACACCATAAAAACGACACCATTAAAAACGACACCATAAAAACACACCATAAAGAACTCCCTTAATAACAACGACACCATAAAAACCGACACCATAAAAAACAACACCATAAAACGACAGCATAAAAACGACACCATAAAAAAACACCATAAAAACCGACACCACAAAACCGACACCATAAAAAACACCATAAAAACTCCCCCAATAACAACAACTCCCACACCACCCCAACACAACACAACTCCATAAAAACACGACACCATAAAACTCTCCCAACAACAACTCCCACACCACCCCAACACAACACCATAAACCAACACCATAAAAACCGACACCATAACACCATCCAACTCACCTCTCGACCTCGACGTCCCCCTCCTCCATGAACAAAGGGGGTTCTGCTATCTGGCGTTCGGATGCCTCGTAGTCCAAGTAATCGTAGTCCGGGTGACTCCAGGGCACGTAGAGGCCTCCCTTACTGGCACTGAGGGCGGAGTGGGGGAGAGGGGGGGGGAGAAATGGGGAGGGGGAGTATGAGAAGGTGGTATGAGGCTGAGTATGTGTGTTGGTGTTGTTGTTGTTTTAGTCTTTTCTTTTCTTTCTCTATTTTTTTTTTTTTTTAATTCATGAGGAAAAAAAATAAGTTATCTATTTCTTTGATTTTTGTGTGTGTGAATATGTGTATATTTTTTCACGTATTTGATTTGATTTTCATACGTATATATGTGTGTATGTGTGTGCGTAATAAAGAGAGAAAGAGAAAGAGAGAGAGAGAGAGAGAGAGAGAGAGAGAGAGAGAGAGAGAGAGAGAGAGAGAGAGAGAGAGAGAGAGAGAGAGAGAGAGAGAGAGAGAGAGAGAGAGAGAGAGAGAGAGAGAGAGAGAGAGAGAGAGAGAGAGAGAGAGAGAGAGAGAGAGAGAGACAGATAGATAAATAGATAGACAAATAGATAGATAGGTAGGTAGATAAATAGATAAATAAATATATAAATAGATAAATATATAGATAAATAAATAGATATATAGATAAGTGGATAAATATATATATAAATAGATAAATATACAGATAAATAGATAAATATATAGATGAATAGATAAATATATAGATAAATAAATAAATATGTAGATAAATATATAGATAAATAGACAGATAAATAGATAGAAAGAAAAAGATGAAAGAGAGGGAAGAAAAAAGAGAAGGAAAGAAAGAAAGGTAAGAGGCTTGAAACAGACAGAACAAGCAGAAACGTAGACATAGAGAGAGCAAGAGACAACAGCTCGACAAAAAAGGAAAAGACAGACAGACAGACAGACAGACAGAGTGAAAGACAGGCCATAGACATGCCACAGACACCACTCACTTGATAGAGAACTGGCCGGGGTATAAAAGGAAAGTGGACCCATCGAAGTGAACAGGTTGGTCTACACTAACGTCCGCCAGACCTGTGAACAGAAGAGCGTCTGTTGAACAGATCGAACAAGGTGCATAGTTACAGATAGGGACGTGGTTGAACAGTGGTTGAACAGTGGTTGAACAGACAGACAAAATAACCCCCCTACCCTACCTCACCATACCCCACTCCCCTTCACTCCTGTGGAAAGAACACGATGAACAGTGGTTGAACAGTGGTTGAACAGACAGATAAAATAACCCCCCTACCCTACCCCACTCCCCTCCACTCCTGTTGAAAGGACACGATGAACAGTGGTTGAACAGACAGACAAAATAACCCCCCCAACCCTACCCTACCCCACCCCACTCCCCTCCACTCCTGTTGAAAGAACACGATGAACAGGTGAACAATGGCTGAGCGCACCCGTTTCATCACCTGACTGAACAAAAATGTGAGAACAAAAGGATTGTATGGAAGAGAATTCTTGTTCTCTCCCTGTCTGGGCGAGTGGGCGAGTGGGCGAGTGGGCGAGTGGGCGGGAGGCAGGTCGATTTCGGGAAGTTGGAGGCAGGGACTCCCTCGGCCCTCCTTTGCTTTGGGAGAGCAGTGCATGCGTATTCTTGTCTATGTAGGAATTATATCTATCTATCTATCTGTATTTATATGTATGTATGTATGTATATACATACATATATATATATATATATATATATATATATATATATATATATATATATATGTGTGTGTGTGTGTGTGTGTGTGTGTGTGTGTGTGTGTGTGTGTGTGTGTGTGTGTGTGTGTGTGAAAACACATTCATCTTTATATATAGAAACATATACATATACATATTCATTTACACACACACACACACACACACACACACTACATATGCATGACTCTCTGTATAAGCACAATCTACAACAATAATACGCATAAACAACCCGATCAGCTGACCCATTCACAGATAAATCCCACCACCTGTTTCCACAACAGAGATAGAGGATCTCATTCAACCACTGAGGCATAACTCGATCTCATGTCCTCGGCTCTTTAGACTCCGCTCTCATCATGTCTCTGACGTTGTTGCGTCATTATCGCCTCATTTCAGGCTAATTGCCTCTCTGGCCGTTAGTGAGAGGCCCGTTAATGAGCCCGAAGCTCGATAAAGATGATGATCCTAGTGTTATGCAATAGTATTATAGTCCTTACGTTATTCGTGGGAACTGATTAACCGATTTTTTTTTTTTTTTTTTTTTTTTTTTTTTTTTGAGGATGGATGTTTTTTGTTGCATCGCGCGAGGAAAAATATGGTTATTTCGAGAGAATAAAAATGGTATTTGCATAATTTTGTTTCTCTTAATTTGATTTTAATTCCTTTGTCCATCCCGTTACATACTAATAACAAAAGCAAAAGAGAGAAGAATAAGTATATATATATATATATATATATATATATATATATATATATATAATTTTATTTATTTATTTATATAAAAGTGTATTGCATAACGGAACATTACTTTGATATACAGGAATGGAGCTTCGGAGATTAACACTTCACTCATTTTGTGCATCAAGTTTGTTTAATAAAATGAGGTTTCAACATCATGCATAATACTACTCACCCTCACGTTTGAGTAATTCAATTAAGCAGTCAATATGATATGCACACGCACACACATACGTACACACACACACACACACACACACACACACACACACACACACACACACACACATGCATTCACGCACAGAGCACAACAAATACACATATGAATAGATTAATGCATAAAACGATAGATATTCAAGAATGCAAAGGCGAAATAGTCAAACACACTCGATTAAGAAATATTTCATAAAAGCTATTATTCAACCTTTTTTTTCTATTATATGAATGGTATACAAAGGCATGCTTGGATATATACTGAAAAATGATGAATGGGGATATAGTTATAAATAATAGTAAGAGTGATGGTATATGGTATTATAATTACCATAATGCTAATGATGAAAATAATAAGAATGATAATAATGATAATAATGATGATGATGATGATAATAGTAATGATAAAAGTGATGATATATGGTATTATTATTACCATGATACTAACAATGAAAATAATAATAATGATAATAATGAAGATGACGATAATAATAATAATGATAGCAATAATCATAAAAAT
>BOPN01000579.1:306817-312885 GCA_017312705.2 Penaeus japonicus | reverse complement strand
ATATATATATATATATATATATATATATATATATATATATATATATATATATATATACACACACACACTGAGAGATAGAGAGAAAGAAAGAGAGTGATAGATAGATAGATGGATAAATAAATAGATAGATAGAGAGAGAGTTCATATATATCACGAATATATATCGATTTACACATTAAAACCTGAAAGCAGAGTCACTACACCACCTTAACGTGGCACTTTCCCGATTTTATGGACGCACATGTACATTAGTCTAAAACATTACCTCGATGGACGTACCATACACGCATCCTTCCGGTCTCAGTACTTTACCGCGAGGACACTGCGTACACCGATGTCCAGACACGCCGGGCTTGCACACGCATTCCCCAGTCATCTGCTTGCAATCTGTACGCAGGGAGCCAAACAACGAACATCCGCAAGCTGGGGAAAGGGGGGGAAGGGGGGAAGGGGGAGAGGGGGGAGAGGAAGTAGTCAGTATGACGAAAATGTTTAAAGAACAGCGTGGGGGTAATTATCATGGGGGTGAATGACTTTTATGGCTTCCGGGATATGATTTTGGGTGTGATATTAAGTGGTCTTGATCTAAAGGAAATGCTTCTGATCCTGTTATTACTACTTTTACTACCATTTTCATTATATCTACTTTTACCATTCAAACTGCTACTACTAATTACAATGACAATAATAATGATGATAATACTAACTCATACCACTGCTACGAATATTGAAAAATAACACCAGTAAGCAGCGATAATGTTAACAAAATCAACAATGATTAAAAAAAAAAAAAAAAAAAAAAAAAAAAAAAAAAAAAAAAAAAAAAAAAAAAAAAAAAAAAAAATTATATCAATCCGTCAATACTCACGCGTGCAACCAATAGCACCATTAGACACTCTCTGCAATCCGTAATAACCGGGCAAACAACGATCGCAATTGTTACCCCCGACACCCGGTCGACATTCACACATGCTTGTTATCGCGTCACAGGACTCCCTCACCGCTCCTGAGGGGGGGAGAAAGGGTTAAGTCAAGATAGGAGAGAGAGGAGTCAAGAGGATTAAAGGGAAGAATCCAGTTGCAAGGTGGACGAGTCACCATAACAAAAACACCAGTTAAGTTGGAGAGGGTCGAGTCACCATAACAAAAACATCAGTTAAGTTGGAGAGGGAAAGTCATCATAACAAAAACACCAGTTAAGTTGGAGAGGGACGAGTCATCATAACAAAAACACCAGTTAAGTTGGAGAGGGACGAGTCATCATAATAAAAACACCAGTTAAGTCGGAGAGGGACGAGTCATCATAACAAAAACACCAGTCAGGTTGGAGAGGGACGAGTCACCATAACAAAAAACACCAGTTAAGTTGGAGAGGGACGAGTCATCATAACAAAAACACCAGTCATGTTGGACGAGAGGGACGAGTTAAAGGAGAAGGAATGAATTGGAGAGAGGTCATGAGAGGTCGAGGGAAGAAGAGGGATGCGTTAAGTTGAGATAGGGACAAGTCAAGGGGAGATAGTGATAAATTAAATTAAGTAGAAAAATGCGAGTCAAGAAAGAACAAAAAAAAAAGGTAAGTTTTGATAGTTAAGTTTTCAAAATTCGCTAGTCAAGTTGAAAAAATGGTTTATGTCAGCAACTAAGATGACAAATCAAGTCAATTAAGTAAGACAGAAATTAATAAGCATACTTCCCTTAATACACTACTAAAACTCTACGGACACGCAACCGCATTTCAATCCTTGATGATATATAGAAATTAGTCTCCATCATTACTTCCATGACTCCTTATTCTCGTTCTAATTTTCAGTTTGGAAGCTATGTCCTAATGGACTTTAACCAAACACAAAATACCCCATTTTTGACTTCGAGTTTTCCCTCCCTCCAAAAAAAGGATTTAAAGCGAATTGACAGGGTTTTACTCGTACAACAAATAAACAGTTGAAATAAAAATTTGCTCTTATACTTTTAATTTGAATTGAGAGAGGGAAGATTGAAGTTGAAAAAAGTACGATTCAATTTGTAAGGGGAATGACTCATGTTGAAAAAGGGGCGTGTCAAGTTGAGAAGAGGATGAGTAACTTTGGAAAAGGATAAATAAAGTTGAGAAAGCGACGAGGCAAGTTGAAAATGAGAAGAAGCGAGTTGAAAAGAATGAGCTAAATTAAGAAAGGGCCGAAGGAAAAACGAGTGATGAGTCAAGTTGAAACAAATACAAGTCAAGTTGAAAAAGAATACGAGTTAACTTGAAAAAATACGAGTCAAGTTAAAAATAGGACGACTCAAAGTTTGGAAGAATGCAAGTCAAGTTGAGAAAGACCCTAGACAAGTTTAAATAACGGTCGAGTCAAGCTAAGTCAGATGGATATGAATAAACCATCCTCAATAAATGAAATACTAATAAATATGTTTTGCCATTTTTCTAATTCATTGTCTCTTTTTTTCTGTATTCTCTGAGGCCTTTTAGAGTGAAATAAAGTTATTTTTACAATCCTCGATACACCGACAAAACTCCACGGTCTCAACACCAACGTTTCACTTACTATTAACGTCAATAAATATGTCTCGCTCATTACTTTCATTGCCGATTATTTTCAACTCGGAGCGTATGCTCTTATGTGCTCCAAACATAGATAATTTTTCCAAAGTCTGACTGCCGCTCGCTTCCTCTCACCAAAAAGATGCTTTATATTGAAAGTTTATATTTAGGTCGCACTGCAAATGAATAACTGGAGAAAAAAAAACAATCAAAACCATTCACTTCTATACCTAAGTCATGCATATATACAGAAATATCTTCAACTGCGAGGTAAAGTGTATATGTTACCAAACTGAAAAAATATTTAAAGTGAAAACATTATCAGCTCTCTTGACATGAGACTTAACTATACATTTAAAAAAAATATATATCAAACACTTGATATATAAATAAATAGATAAATAAATATATATATACATTTATATATATATATATATATATATATATATATATATATATATATATATATATATATATATATATATATATATATATATATATATATATATATATATATATATATTTATATATATATATATATATATATATATATATATATATATATATATATATATATATATATATATATATATATATATATATACATATATATATATATATTTATATATATATTTATATATACACATATATACACACACATACACATGCACTTACACATACACTTATATATGTAAAGAGAGAGAGAGAGAGAGGCAGAGAGAGAGAGAGAGAGAGAAAGAGAAACAAATGTAGGAAGAGAGAGAAAAAAAAAAACTTCATGTAACGAATAAAAAAAAAAAAATAATAATAATAATAATAATAATAAAATAAATAAATAATCTCACCCAATCTATGACACCGACAAGCTTCTGGGCATCCCTCGCGGTCGGGCCCTTTGGCGAAGTTGATGCCGTCCTCACAGCATCCCCACTGGCTCTGGTCGCAGTCATCAGGCACAGGGGCTTCGATGACTGCGTTGGAGAAGGATTGCAGGCTCGGTGTAAGGGAAATATTTGAGGTAATTCATTTTATATGCGTGCATGAGAGTTTCGCCATTGGGGAATAATTTATAACCATATATTGATATAAATACGTATAAATATTTTGTGAATACATATGCGTGCATGAGAGTTTCACTATTGGGCAAGATTAACAACTATATATTAATATAAATACGTATAAATATTTTGTGAATGCATATGCGTGCATGAGAGATTCACCATTGGGCAAAAATTTACAACCATATATTGATATAAATACGTATAAATATTTTGTAAATGCATATGCGTGCATGGGAGTTTTACCATTGGGGGAAAAATACAACCATATATTGATATAAATACGTATAAATATTTCATGAATGCATATGCGTGCATGAGAGATTCACCATGGGGGAAGATTTACAACCATATATTGATATAAATACGAATAAATATTTCATGAATGCATATGCGTGCATGAGAGTTTCACCATTGGGCAAAATTTACAACCATATATTGATATAAATACGTATAAATATTTGGTGAATGCATATGCGTGCATGAGAGTTTCACCATTGGGCAAAAATATAACCATATATAAATATAAATACATACAAACATTCAGAAAATTAACGAAACAACCACACGACACCATCAAAGAATCGAATGAACCTCACCAGCTATTCTGACGGAGAAATCACGACAGCACTTGGCGAGTTCCTGGTCTCGATGACAATAGGTCCCAGGGGGACAGATGGTGCCGCCCTCGCCGCAGTATAGGTCCTCGCCCGTAGAGGGGTTGATTAAGGGCGAGGTGCCGTTACACGCCCGCGTCTTCTGGGCGGCTGTGGAGGGAGAGAGGGGTGTGGAGAGGGGGATAAGTTTCAGGGAAGGAATATGTTGATGATTGTGAGAAAGAATAATTTGGTAAAGTTGTTGGAATTTTTTTTTTTTTTTTTTTTTTTAGCGATCGTAATTGTGCAGCTTCAGTAACGATTAAAACATCGATGGATATTCTTACCATACATATAAAATCATAAACCACAGTTACAGTAAGAACGAATCGACTTTTTTCAAAGTTATTCCTCGTACGATAAAAATAATAATAATAATAATAGTACAACTGAAGTTTGGCAAGAATATAAAATAAATAGAAAGACCAGTAAGAGTAAGAATGAATTAAAATCGTTTCGAACTTTTTGAAAAAGTTTAACAAGATTATATAATAAAAGGAAAGGACATGGGAAAAATACCTAGATCAGGTCATCGTAGGTTGGCCAAGATCAAGTAATTATGCGAAGCTTTTTCCGACTAAAATAAAACAAGATAACCCATATCTCAACGACCAACACTCGAGTAGTTTTCTTCAGTTAATACGAATTCTAACGTCATATGAATTATAGGACCTATGAATCCACTTAACGTTATACCAATACCGTCGATAACCTACGTCCCTTAACATGTATAAACGTGTTTTAGATTCCTTAGCGTATCTGACATCGAGTTTATGATCAATCATCCTTTTATAAAGATATCTACCAACATCACATAAGTAAAATTTCAGACATTTCTTACAAGGAATAGCGTAAATGTCTGAAGAAATATCAAGAGCTCCGTTGGCTAAATTGCGCTTCATCAATGATTTACGTAACGCGATGGGATATGTAAACACGAGGTCGATATCTGTCTTTAAAGATAATCGGGTTTATTATCGAGTGACAGTACTAGAATTATCCTTACGAGCAATCTGAGTCTGTGGATTAATGTACTTGATTAAGGAGAAGTTAAGGATTTTTGAAGAATGTTTAAAACAGGTATAATGGAAATGGTTATCGAGCTAAATGCAAAAAGCTGCAAACAAGGATATACGATGCATTCTTGAAATAATGAAAAAGCACTTGCAGCTCTGCAATGTGCATCCTGATGATCTTACCTCGACTGAAAAAAATGACAATCTATTCCTTTGAAAGACAAAAAAAAAAAAAAAAATTCGAGAGAGTAAAACAGACAGACAGAGATAAATAAAGCCCAGATCCAGAACGTGGATGACCGAAACGTAGCGCCGAAAGAGTGGAACAGAAGGAAAAACGGATAACTATTTCAAAAGACTGATGAAAAAATAATAATAATAAAACAAAACTGAACAACGAACAAGAACAATGAAAAAATAAAGAAGACTAAGAAAAAATAAGAAAAAATAACAATAACACAGTTGGGAGAGAATACAAGAGAAATAAATGAACAAATGGAATAACAAAGGAAAGGAGAAGAACTCGTAGAAAAATCACCAACACAAAAAAAAAAAAAAAAAAAAAAAAAAAAAAAAAAAAAAAAAAAAAAAAAAAAAAAAAAAAAAAAAAAAAAAAAAAAAATCAGGATAGAATTGGAAATAAAAATGAACAGCAAAAGAGGGGAAGAAAATAGAAAATTGACGAAGCGTACAAAGAGGAAACGTCGGATAAATCTGGATAAAGGGACTCAAATGAAAAGAAAGAAAAAATAATCAGAAAAAAAAAAAACAGACGAGAAGAGATTACAGAATAAGA
>BOPN01000579.1:276817-281817 GCA_017312705.2 Penaeus japonicus | reverse complement strand
TCGACCGTAATCTGAAAATGAACAGATTGGCCGATTAAAAAAAAGAAAAAGAGAGAGAGAGAGAGAGAGAGAGAGAGAGAGAGAGAGAGAGAGAGAGAGAGAGAGAGAGAGAGAGAGAGAGAAAGAGAGAGAGAGAGAGAGAGAGAGAGAAAGAGAGAGAGATACCACTTACACAGAAAACTTACAATACCACTACTTATTACACCAATAAACACCAAAACCACACCAGCCTTTATATCATCACCCCCAAAAAACCTCCAGTGTACTCTGTTAAAAAACCGATCTAATCACATATTCCTACCACGTCGAACCCCGCACACACGCCCGAGACAAGCAAGACGCGCCGCCACCCACACCCGACGCCCGAGCAAGGCACGCCCGCCTCGCCCTCGCCGTCGCCGTCTCCGCCCGGTAATTTCTTGCAATTTTATCCAAGGGCGGCATCAACTTCCCATTCAGAGCCGCGTCACAAATTACGAGTAATCTGTCTTAGCTTTTCCCCTCGGGAGAAAAGGGGGGAAGGGGGAGGGGATGAAGGGGGTTGGAAAGGGGGGAGAAGGGGCAGGGGGAAGAGGGAAGAAGAGGCAGGGGGAAGGGAAGAGAGAGGGGCAGGGGAAAGGGAGGGGAAAGGGGCAGGGGGAAGGGGGGAGATAGAAGCAAGGGGAAGGGAGGAAGGTCGAGAAGAGGGGCAGGGGGAAGGGAGGGGAGAGGGGCAGGGGGAAGGAAAAGGAGGGCGGGTGACAAATATGGAAGGAATGGTCATAGAGGACAAGAGGGAAAGAGGAAGGGAAAAAAAGGGAAAGAAGGGGAAGCGAAAGAGAGAAGAACAGAACAAAACCCGACACAAAACAGAGAAGGCGGCGAAGGAAGAACAAGGCAGATTAGTTCAACAATCAGAGAGGCACAAAAACATACACAACACATACAGCGAAGAGGACAGAGAAAAGAGAAAGAGGAAAGGGAAGAAGAAAGGAGGAGGGAAGGAGAAGACTGAAAGAAGGTGAAGTGGAAGAGGGAAGCAGAACAAGAAGGGAAAAACAACACAAAAAACAAAACAAAAAAAGGGAAACCATAAACTGAAAAAAAATCGACATTGAACAAGAACGCCGACGGAGAAAAAAAAATCCATTCCTCCCCCGCCCCCCATCTCCCCTCCTTACCATCCCCCCATCCCCTTATCCCTCCCAACTCCTCCCCCTTCCCCATTCAGCTCCCCTTCCCATCCCCCAGCCTTCCCTACTCCTCTCACTCCTCCTCCCTCACCCCCCTCCCTCCACACTCTCTTCCCCCACCCTTCCCTCCTCCTCCTCCTCCTCCCCCTTCCCCATCTCCTTATCATTCCCCATTCCTCCCTCTTCCCTATCCCCCACCCCTCACCATCTCATTCCCCACTCCTCCTCCCCCTCCCCATCACATTCCTTACTCCTCCTTACCCTCCCCCATTCTCCCCCATTCTCCCCCCCCCTCCCCCCCCTTCCCTTCCCTATCCATCCCGCAGGCGACCGGCGATCCTACACGACAAGACGCGAGCACAGCAATCACCGCTCACGCAAGGACACGCGCGCAAGGACACCGGCGCGACGGCTGCCCGGTGTCCGAACGGGGAGGGAGGGAGGAAGAGGGAGGGAGAGAGGGAGGAAGGAAGAGGGAGGAGGAGGGAGAGGGAGGAGCCGATGCATTGAGGGAGGTGATGTATTGAGGGAGGAGGAGATGTATTGAAAGAGGAAGGGAGAGGGAGGAGGAGATGTATTGCGGGAGGAAGGGAGAGGAAGGAGGAGATGCATTGAGGGAGGAAGGGGGAGATGCTTAATCATAGTGATGGGTGATGGTAATGAAAGCGGTGATGGTGATGATGAATGATGATAATGATACGTGATGGGGGTGATGTGTAATGGAGGTCCCGCCAAGACGAGTATGGTGCCGGTCATTTTGTGATGACAGTGACGATATGACATGAATGATGATGGTAGGACTGTGGTGGTGACGGTCTAACGATACAAAGTCACAAGGATGGTGATGTGAAGACAGTGATGATCGGATGGCAACCCCCAAGGCAGAGTGTGATGAGACAACGAGACAGCTGCAGCGACGCGACCAGAAGAGTGAAATGAAGATAATCGAGACGATAGATAGGCCTACAATGCCAGCCGGAGTCCAATTGCGGAAGTAAGTTACACGCCTTGGAGGCTCTGAGGGGAGGGGTGGGAAGAGGGGAGAGGAGGGGAGGGAGAGGATGGAGGGGGTAAGGGGAGAGGGGGGAGGGAGAGGATGGAGGGGGTAAGGGGAGAGGGGGGAGGGAGGGGGAAGGGGAGGGGAAGGAGAGAAAGAGAAAGAGAGAGAGGGAGAGACAAAGAGGAAGAGAGAGAGTGAAAGATAAGGGAAACAGAAAGAGAATGAGAAAGAGAAAGAAAGAGAAAGAAAGAGAATGAGAAAGAGAGAGAAAGAGAAAGAAAGAGAAAGAGAGAGAGAGAGGGAGAGGGAGAGGGAGAGAGAGAGAGAGAGAGAGAGAGAGAGAGAGAGAGAGAGAAAGAAAAGAAAAAGAGAGAGAAAACAAAAACACCCAAAACCCCTCCCTCGACACGGATCGAGAAGAGCAGCGAGCCAGGAACGGGACAAGCGGGCAAGGAAGAAGCAAGTCGCAAGTAGGCCTAGCCAGGCTCGCACTAAACGGCACGGGTACTCACGCGATGCGGTCCACGGCGGCCTCATCGTCGTCGGTGTGTCGCGGCGGCGGGAGGTGCGCCGCCTCACGTCGCCGGTACCGCAGCACCACCACGTGCGACGCTACCGACAGCAGCAGCAGCAGCACCAGGAACAGCTGTGAGGGAGAGAAGGAAAAGGAGAAGCGGTCAGTCGACGTGTCTGCGGCAACACTCTTTTCAACAGGTGATGGATGCGGCACTGGCGGCGCTTCCGTGACGTCGTGAACAAAAGTGTGACGTCGTTGGATATGAGTAATTTTGTGACGTCACTCGGTGGGGGGGGGGGGCATCATCGCCTGGGACGAGCCTGCATTATTTCTCACGGGGAGGTTTACTCCTTTATCTAACTCCGATTTCTCTCTCTCTCTCTCTCTCTCTCTCTCTCTCTCTCTCTCTCTCTCTCTCTCTCTCTCTCTCTCTCTCTCTCTCTCCCCCCCTCTCGCTCCTAATGATGATAATGATGATAATGATGATGATAATGATGATGACGTCGAGAGATTTACAATCGGTTTTAGGCGATGACTAGGGCAGTCTAGGAGGAGGGAGGGGTGGGAGCAGCGGATGGGAGAGAGGGAGAGGGAGAGAGAGAAAGACAGCGCGACAGAATGCCAAGTGCTTCTCCAGTCTCCTTCTCCTCCTCTCTGTCTCAGGCTACATCTGCCTCTAAACATTCCGGTGTTTGCCTGTGTGTGTGTGTGTGTGTGTGTATGTGTGTATGTGTGTGCGGGTTCGTCTATTTGTTTATTTAGAGAGGCATTAGCACGCAAGAAAACGCACAAGTACATGCACACACCCCGCTCAACACACACACACACACAAACACACACACACACACACAGACACACACACACACACATACACACACACGTACACCGACGAGGTCATCCCCGCCTGCCGGTGAGTCACGCTGCCCCGTTACACTCCAGAGAACCCGAGCGTTGAGGCCAAAGATATAAAACGAGGAAATAACGAAAAAAAAGTGAAATAAAAAGATGAAAAAAAACACACAAGAAAGTATAGAAACAGGGGTCAAAACCGCGAATAAATGAACCCACATAAATAAATAAATAAATAAATATATAAATAAAATCCAACATCCTATACCATCCCCCCCCTATACAAACAAATAAAAAAGGCAAACCATCCAATAATAACCCAAACCCACTAACAAAAAAAAGAGAAAAATAAATGACCCAACACAATACAACGTATTACATTTTCCAAGACAAGGTCAAATCAAAATAACTCGCAGCCTCCCTTCCTCTCACGAGAAGGCACAAGCGAGTTAACGGGATAACGAACAAGCAAATGACTTAATAGCTATTTAAAAGTAAGGCAAACAATATACTTATATAAAAAAAGATGATGTTAATAGTAACCACAACGACCATGATGATCAAAATGATTATCAGTTACACTGTTATAATAATAATATTAGCTAATCATGACAGGAAAAGCAATAATGGTATTAAGAGTAGCAATAGGTGTAGTAACGATGAGAAATAAATGCCAGTAATGGTGGGGGTTTATATGACTGATGAGGAGTAATGAGTGATGATGGATGACTGACGACTTGGCGATAATGACAAATGACAGATTGATGACTGAATGATGACTAACAGATGATGATAACAACTACGATGACGACGATAATAACAATAACAGCAACAACCATGACATATAACAATAACAAAAATAACAACCACAGCAACAAAAACAACGCAAAATGTCCCAGCAAACGAATCCACTCGACCCTACGGCACCGCCACGCCAACCGAGGTCACGCCAGAGCTCGGCAAAACAGTATGACCTTTTCCGCAAAAGTCCAAAGGTCAATCGACAATATGAATCAATACAGGTCCGAGTCGTCAGCGGCGATTCGAAGCGGAAAATAAATCAGAAGTAGAGAGAGAAATAGAGAGAGAGAGAGAGAGAGAGAGAGAGAGAGAGAGAGAGAGAGAGAGAGAGAGAGAGAGAGAGAGAGAGAGAGAGAGAGACAGACAAACAGAAAGAAAGAGAGAGAAAAAAAAAGAGAGACAGACAGACAGACAGACAGACAGAGAGAGCAAGAGAGAGAGAGAGAGAGCTAGAGAGAGAGAGAGAGAGAGAGAGAGAGAGAGAGAGAGAGAGAAAGAGAGAGACAGAGAGAGAGACAGACAGACAAGAGAGAGACAGAAAGAGAGAGAGAGAGAGACAGACAGACAGACAGACAGACAGAAAGAGAGAAAGAAAAAGAGAGAAAATACTTGCGTCGACATGCATCTCCGTACCCACGTATAACAAAGACGTTCTCATCAC